>CM051235.1:16246250-16416250 GCA_027917425.1 Gastrophryne carolinensis | reverse complement strand
ACTCAACACTTTCGCTACAGCTAAGCCGGCAGCCTCCTCCGCTCATGTGACCGATCAGGCCCCGCCCACCGCCCCGTGTCACACCCCGCACAGCGTCACCAGACAGGGGAATGTAAAGGAACACTCTCCAGCATTTTTTGTTGCACTTCGTTCTGGGTAGATTAAAGCGGAACCAAACCCGGGGATTTAACTTTACCAGGTTTTGTTCATCCCGATCTGGAATTTAACCTTTCTGGGTTTTGCCCCAGGCGGCTAGGTGAGTTAATGCGTGGTTCAAGCAGACCTTAAGTCCTTTTTTTGTCTGGAGTCCCACTTTAAATACACAGGGTGAAGCCTACCTACATAGGTTTCCCCTTCAGTCTGGCCGGCCCGGGTGCTGGCCTTTGTGGTAACAGGAAGCCCATGGGGACCTTCACCAATCAGGCGGTGTAGCACTGCTGTCCCTTTCTTCTATTAAAGTGGACCAAAACCCTGAAAAGGCTCCAGGGCCGGGGGAAATTTGGATGCACTCCAATTTGGGATGCCCCTGTTAATCGGAAAAAGTACGGTTAGCCTACTTTATGGTGCCAAGAGGGGGGAGCCTGTCCTATGGGGAAGTATGTGAATCATGAGTTGTAGGTCCACTTTAAGTGTACTACAGCATTTCCTATATTTAGTCACTGGGGGGGCAGGAAACTGCTGCGCACACTAACAACTTTTGGTCTCCCTGGAGAGGAGAAATAATTGCGTGTAACAGGTAAGTCCTCATAGGGGCGTCAAAGGGGAGACATTCCCATGGGGATCTAAATGATTCCGAAGCTGTAAGTCCTCATTAAGTGCTCCCCTCTATTAAGGCACAACTCCGAACAGAAAGACCCTGACAGAATAGACCAGACCCCCCCATGTTCTGATTTCTTAGGGTCCCCATGAGGGTGACAAGGGGAAGGCTTAATGACCCAGGAGCTGTAGGTCTGCTTTAAGCGCGGAGCGGGGGAGGGGCTAAGGCGGCTGGCCGGCAGCGCACCATCTGTGATGGCAGTAAAGCAGGATATGCGTAGCTGCCATCCTGCCGAGGGGACGGCTTATGTCAGCTAATCGTTACCGTCACTGCGCTACAATCCGCTCCCCCGCCGCCGCCGTTATGTTTAACGCTGGAGGTGCCGGAGCCCCGGTCGGCCAATCGCCTCTCGGGTGGTGAGGGTAGCCGGGCGGAGCGGGGAAAAGGAGCGCGGCGCAGAGTCACTGGCTTTCAGCGTATTCAGAATCATTATCATTATCAAGCAGCAGGTCCGCACTTCTCCCTTTATACAGGATATTGCGACCCAACCAGATGCCGACAAGCTCGACCCAACCAGATCCAGACAAGCTCGACCCAACCAGATCCAGACAAGCTCGATTCAACCAGATCCAGACAAGCCTGATCCAATCGGATTCTGACAAGCCAATCCAATCGGATTCTGACAAGCCAATCCAATCGGATTCTGACAAGCCAATCCAATCGGATTCTGACAAGCCAATCCAATCGGATTCTGACAAGCCAATCCAATCGGATCCAGACAAGCACGATCCAACCGGATCCAGACAAGCTCGACCCAACCGGATCCAGACAAGCTCGACCCAACCAGATCCAGACAAGCTCGACCCAACCAGATCCAGACAAACTCAACCCAATCAGATCTGGTCAAACTCAATTCAAACACATGTGGAGAATTGCGATCCAATCAGATCCAGACAAGTTTCATCCGATCCCGACAAGCGCGATCCAATCAGATCCCGACAAGCGCGATCCAATCAGATCCAGACAAGCGCGATCCAATCAGATCCAGACAAGCGCGATCCAATCAGATCCAGACAAGCGCGATCCAATCAGATCCAGACAAGCGCGATCCAATCAGATCCAGACAAGCGCGATCCAATCAGATCCAGACAAGCGCAATCCAATCAGATCCAGACAAGCTCGATCCACCTGGATCCTGACGAACTCGACCCACTTCAGATCCAGTCAAACTCAAGCCAATCAGATCTGGTCAAACTCAATCCAAACACATGTGGAGAATTGCGATCCAATCAGATCTGGACAAGTTTCATCCAATCAGATCTGGACAAGCGCGATCCAATCAGATCCCGACAAGCGCGATCCAATCAGATCTGGACAAGCGCGATCCAATCAGATCCCGACAAGCGCGATCCAATCAGATCCCGACAAGCGCGATCCAATCAAATTCAGACAAGCTCGATCCACCCGGATCCTGACAAACTCAACCCACTTCAGATCCGGTCAAACTCAAGCCAATCAGATCTGGTCAAACTCAAGCCAATCAGATCCGGTCAAACTCAAGCCAATCAGATCCGGTCAAACTCAAGCCAATCAGATCCGGTCAAACTCAAGCCAATCAGATCTGGTCAAACTCAATCCAAACACATGTGGAGAATTGCGATCCAATCAGATCTGGACAAGTTTCATCCAATTAGATCTGGACAAGTTTCATCCAATCAGATCTGGACAAGTTTCATCCAATCAGATCTGGACAAGTGCGATCCAATCAGATCCCGACAAGCGCGATCCAATCAGATCCCGACAAGCGCGATCCAATCAGATCCCGACAAGCGCGATCCAATCAGATCCAGACAAGCTCGATCCAATCAGATCCAGACAAGCTCAATCCAATCAGATCCAGACAAGCTCAATCCAATCAGATCCAGACAAGCTCAATCCAATCAGATCCAGACAAGCTCGATCCAATCAGATCCAGACAAGCTCGATCCAATCAGATCCAGACAAGCTCGATCCAATCAGATCCAGACAAGCTCGATGTAATCGGATCCGGTCAAACTTGATCTAATCAGATCAAACTCAATCCAAACACATGTGGAGAATTGTGATCCAATAAGATCCAGACAAGTTTGAGCCAATCAGATCCATACAGTCTCAATCCAAACCGATCTGGACAAGCTCGATCTAATCAGATCCAGACAAACTTGAACCAACCAGAACCGGACAAGTTTGATCCAACCACATGTGGACAATCGTGATCCAAATCAGATCCAGACATGCTCGATCCAATCAAATGTGGATAGTATCAAGCAAATTGATAACGGGAAAAACTGATCCGATCGGCGCGCTTTATTCAAGCTAAAATTTTAGATCATAAAAACAGGAAATAACGACGCTGAGCTTTTGCCGGGTGATTCTTTTTTTTCAGCAAAAAACGTAAAATCGATAACTGGAAAAACGGAAATCGATCGATCATCGCGCATTACTCACCCTGAAATCTAGATCATAATGCAGGAAGTAAAGCAAGATCCCGCCCATCAATCGCAAGCCTGAAAGCCTAAGGGGTCCTTTGCACAGGCCACCGTGAGTGCGCTGCCATCAGCCAAATTCCGGCACGCAGCCACTTCGGATGGGAGCGGCCATCGCGAGTCGGGTCTGGTAAAGCGCTTTGTGAATCGCAGATCGACCGCAATCCGCAAGGATAAGATTTGCCATTTGATCACTGTCAGTCTGATCAAAAGATTTTAAACGATCAGTTTGAAGGACCTAAAAATAATAATGAAAGCGATGAGTGCATGGCGGAGGCATTTCAAGGAAGAGATTATTGGCGCAAAGGCACCAGGAGAAATGGTCGGCGTCGGGCGGTGGTGCACGATCGGAGCGCAGCAGACCAGTCGAGGAAGTGCGCGCGACTAACCCTTTCAGTGCCGAGAGCGTCTCGTAGGAGAGAACGGCGCCAATCGCTCCCAGCTTCTCCTCTGTCCCGTGCGATCGTTTTCTACACCCCCACGGTGCCTCTTTCTGACGCACATCTCCAAGGCCACCTGCGGCCAAGCGCCATCCAACCAGGTGCGGCCAAGCGCCATCCAACCAGGTGCGGCCAAGCGCCATCCGACCAGGTGCGGCCAAGCGCCATCCAACCAGGTGCGGCCAAGCGCCATCCAACCAGGTGCGGCCAAGCGCCATCCAACCAGGTGCGGCCAAGCGCCATCCAACCAGGTGCGGCCAAGCGCCATCCGACCAGGTGCGGCCAAGCGCCATCCGACCAGGTGCGGCCAAGCGCCATCCGACCAGGTGCGGCCAAGCGCCATCCAACCAGGTGCGGCCAAGCGCCATCCAACCAGGTGCGGACAAGCGCCATCCAACCAGGTGCGGACAAGCGCCATCCAACCAGGTGCGGACAAGCGCCATCCAACCAGGTGCGGACAAGCGCCATCCGACCAGGTGCGGCCAAGCGCCATCCGACCAGGTGCGGCCAAGCGCCATCCGACCAGGTGCGGCCAAGCGCCATCCGACCAGGTGCGGCCAAGCGCCATCCGACCAGGTGCGGCCAAGCGCCATCCGACCAGGTGCGGCCAAGCGCCATCCGACCAGGTGCGGCCAAGCGCCATCCGACCAGGTGCGGCCAAGCGCCATCCGACCAGGTGCGGCCAAGCGCCATTCGACCAGGTGCGGCCAAGCGCCATCCGACCAGGTGCGGCCAAGCGCCATCCAACCAGGTGCGGCCAAGCGCCATCCAACCAGGTGCGGCCAAGCGCCATCCAACCAGGTGCGGCCAAGCGCCATCCAACCAGGTGCGGCCAAGCGCCATCCAACCAGGTGCGGCCAAGCGCCATCCGACCAGGTGCGGCCAAGCGCCATCCGACCAGGTGCGGCCAAGCGCCATCCGACCAGGTGCGGCCAAGCGCCATCCGACCAGGTGCGGCCAAGCGCCATCCGACCAGGTGCGGCCAAGCGCCATCCGACCAGGTGCGGCCAAGCGCCATCCGACCAGGTGCGGCCAAGCGCCATCCGACCAGGTGCGGCCAAGCGCCATCCGACCAGGTGCGGCCAAGCGCCATCCGACCAGGTGCGGCCAAGCGCCATCCAACCAGGTGCGGCCAAGCGCCATCCAACCAGGTGCGGCCAAGCGCCATCCGACCAGGTGCGGCCAAGCGCCATCCGACCAGGTGCGGCCAAGCGCCATCCGACCAGGTGCGGCCAAGCGCCATCCGACCAGGTGCGGACAAGCGCCATCCAACCAGGTGCGGACAAGCGCCATCCAACCAGGTGCGGACAAGCGCCATCCAACCAGGTGCGGACAAGCGCCATCCAACCAGGTGCGGACAAGCGCCATCCAACCAGGTGCGGACAAGCGCCATCCGACCAGGTGCGGGCAAGCGCCATCCGACCAGGTGCGGCCAAGCGCCATCCGACCAGGTGCGGCCAAGCGCCATCCGACCAGGTGCGGCCAAGCGCCATCCGACCAGGTGCGGCCAAGCGCCATCCGACCAGGTGCGGCCAAGCGCCATCCGACCAGGTGCGGCCAAGCGCCATCCGACCAGGTGCGGCCAAGCGCCATCCGACCAGGTGCGGCCAAGCGCCATCCGACCAGGTGCGGCCAAGCGCCATCCGACCAGGTGCGGCCAAGCGCCATCCGACCAGGTGCGGCCAAGCGCCATCCGACCAGGTGCGGCCAAGCGCCATCCGACCAGGTGCGGCCAAGCGCCATCCGACCAGGTGCGGCCAAGCGCCATCCGACCAGGTGCGGCCAAGCGCCATCCGACCAGGTGCGGCCAAGCGCCATCCGACCAGGTGCGGCCAAGCGCCATCCAACCAGGTGCGGCCAAGCGCCATCCAACCAGGTGCAGACAAGCGCCATCCAACCAGGTGCAGACAAGCGCCATCCAACCAGGTGCAGACAAGCGCCATCCAACCAGGTGCAGACAAGCGCCATCCAACCAGGTGCAGACAAGCGCCATCCAACCAGGTGCAGACAAGCGCCATCCAACCAGGTGCAGACAAGCGCCATCCAACCAGGTGCAGACAAGCGCCATCCAACCAGGTGCAGACAAGCACCATCCAACCAGGTGCAGACAAGCGCCATCCAACCAGGTGCAGACAAGCACCATCCAACCAGGTGCAGACAAGCTCCATCCAATCCCATGCGGACAAGCTCCATCCAATCCAATGCGGACAAGCTCCATCCAATCCCATGCGGACAAGCTCCATCCAATCCCATGCGGACAAGCTCCATCCAATCCAATGCGGACAAGCTCCATCCAATCCCATGCGGACAAGCTCCATCCAATCCCATGCGGACAAGCTCCATCCAATCCCATGCGGACAAGCTCCATCCAATCCCATGCGGACAAGCTCCATCCAATCCCATGCGGACAAGCTCAGAACAATCCGATGCGGACAAGCTCAGAACAATCCGATGCGGACAAGCTCAGAACAATCCGATGCGGACAAGCTCAGACCAACCAGGTGCAGACAAGCGCCATCCAACCAGGTGCAGACAAGCGCCATCCAACCAGGTGCAGACAAGCGCCATCCAACCAGGTGCAGACAAGCGCCATCCAACCAGGTGCAGACAAGCGCCATCCAACCAGGTGCAGACAAGCGCCATCCAACCAGGTGCGGACAAGCGCCATCCAACCAGGTGCGGACAAGCGCCATCCAACCAGGACCCTAAAGCAGGAAGTGCTATCCAGCCCTGACCGCAGAGCATGCTGGGATTGTGACAGGTCTGATCACCCAGGAATGAACGATCGAATGGTCAGCTGACGTTATCAAACCCTGCAAAGCTCCCAGCAAGGCCTAAAGCAGGAAGTGCCATCCAGCCCTGACCACAGAGCATGCTGGGATTGCGACACAGGTCTGATCACTCAGGAATGAACGATCGAATGGTCAGCTGACGCTATCATCGAGCCACAACGGCTGGGAGATGACAAAACCTGGCGAACCCGGTGGCGGTGACACTGGGACAGGAGCGTGCACACAGCCCAAGGGTGCTGGGGATGCGCCCACTTGCGCTCCCCATTGAAAACAATCAGAGCCAGTCGATGTTTAGGTCCACTTTAAGGTCACTTATCACTGGTCACCAGATCCCTACAGTGAGAAGGTCGCTTTAAATATACCGCCGAGGCCAAACCCTGCAAAGCTCCCAGCAAGGCCTAAAGCAGGAAGTGCCATCCAGCCCTGACCACAGAGCATGCTGGGATTGCGAGACAGGTCTGATCACTCAGGAATGAACGATCGAATGGTCAGCTGACGCTATCGTTATAGTTGAGTTATAGTAGTTTTGTATCTAGTACTATACGTTATAGTAGTTGAGAGGCGACGGCTGTTTTGTACGAAACGTACCCTAAAAAAACTAAGTATTCATTGTTCTATTATTATTATTACTTATTCATTTATTTATTAATTTATTACTTATTTATTTTTCATTCTTATTAATAATATTTATTATTATTATTCATTTATTTATCAATCATTTATTTATTTTATTCATTATTCACCATTTATTTCATTTATTTACTTATTCATTATTTATCATTCATTTATTTATTAAAACGTACCCTACTCGAAAAAAAAAACGTATTCATTATTATTACTACGTATTTATTTATTTATTCATTTATTACTTATTTATTTTTCATTCTTATTAATAATAATAATATTTATTATTATTATTCATGTATTTATCATTCATTTATTTATTTACTTTATTCATTATTCACCATTTATTTCATTTATTTACTTAATCATTTATCATTCATTTATTTATTAATTAAAACGTACCCTACTCGAAAAAAAAAAAAAAAACCTTATTATTATTACTACGTATTTATTTATGTATTCATTTATTACTTAATTTTTCATTCTTATTAATAATAATATTTATTATTATTATTCATTTATTTATCAATCATTTATTTATTTACTTTATTCATCATTATTCACCATTTATTTCATTTATTTACTTATTCATTATTTATCATTCATTTATTTATTAAAACGTACCCTACTCGAAAAAAAAACCTTATTCATTATTATTACTACGTATTTATTTATTCATTTATTACTTATTTATTATTCATTCATAATAATAATAATTATTATTATTATTATTATTCATTCATCATTTATTTACTTATTCATTACTCATCATTCATTTATTTATTAAACGTACCCAACTCGGAAAAAAAACCTTATTCATTATTATTACTACGTATTTATTTATTTATTCATTTATTACTTATTTATTTATTATTCATTAATAATAATAATTATTATTATTATTCTTCATTCATTCATTCATCATTTATTTACTTATTCATTATTTATCATTCATTTATTAAAACGTACCCTACTCGAAAAAAAAACCTTATTCATTATTATTACTACGTATTTATTTATTCATTTATTACTTATTTATTTATTATTGATTCATAATTATTATTTATTCATTCATTCATCAATTATTTACTTATTCATTACTCATCATTCATTTATTTATTAAACGTACCCAACTCGGAAAAAAAAAACCTTATTCATTATTATTACTACGTATTTATTTATTTATTCATTACTTACTTATTTATTTATTATTCATTAATAATAATTATTATTATTATTCATTCATTCATCATTTATTTACTTATTCATTACTCATCATTCATTTATTTATTAAACGTACCCTACTCGAAAAAAAAAAAACCTTATTCATTATTATTACTACGTATTTATTTATTTATTACTTATTTATTTATTATTCATTCATAATAATAATTATTATTATTCATTCATTCATCATTTATTTATTTACTTATTCATTACTCATCATTCATTTATTTATTAAACGTACCCAACTCGGAAAAAAAACCTTATTCATTATTATTATTACTACGTATTTATTTATTTATTACTTATTTATTTATTATTCATTCATAATAATAATTATTATTATTATTCATTCATTCATTCATCATTTATTTATTTACTTATTCATTACTCATCATTCATTTATTTATTAAACGTACCCAACTCGGAAAAAAAACCTTATTCATTATTATTACTACGTATTTATTTATTTATTCATTTATTTATTACTTATTTATTATTCATTAATAATAATAATTATTATTATTCATTCATCATTCATTCATTTATTTTATTCATTATTCATCATTTATTTACTTATTCATTACTCATCATTCATTTATTTATTAAACGTACCCAACTCGGAAAAAAAAGCATTGCGCTGCCTACGAAACGCACCCCGAGGCGTACGAAGCAAAACGAAATGTATATGTTGTAGTAGTTGAGAGGCGATGTTTGAGTATCGTTATAGTTGAGCCTCAACGGCAGGGAGATGACAAAGCTCCATTGCTCAATGGCAGAGGCGTCACTGCACCCGGTGGCGGTGACACCTCTGGCATTGGGCGACTGAGCCTTCATCGGATAACAGCGCGAGGCGAAACGCGTCGGGTACGCGCCGAGGCTCTCGATCACCCCGTGACACCTCCGTCCGCCTGCAGTCAATGACATTAGCACATTACCGCCATTGCTCAGGAAACGTCAATGTCAGAAGCGCACGGAGGAAAGGACGATCAGAGGCGCCGACCTGGAAAATAAGAGGCTTCCGATCGAGAAGGGAGAAGAACGATCAGATCTGATTGAACTCAGCAGAAGCCGTTTGCACACCCACAGGCTTGCGTTTCCCTGCACAGGCAGCAGGGGGCGCCGGGAAGGTTCAGCTGCACGAGCCGCATCGATCGTATCTGATTAAACCCAAACCGAAGTCGATCAAACACCCGAATGTCAGCATCAATTCTGATCGAACGACAAGGTTTTAAAACTTTCCTCCTATTTTTGGACAACCAATCATTCTGATCGATTGAGCTTTTTTAATTACTTTCGTTTTTTTTTACTGTTTTTTATTACTTTCGATCGGCCGCACACGTACAATTATTTGATCGGATTTGTTGATCGAACACAGTTTTCTCCTTTGTTTTGTAATTGCTACACACGTAACACAATGGTTCAACTCGAACGTAGTATATAAAAAATAAAAACGACATTTGATCATTTAAAGGTGGAACTAAACCTGGACTTTCACTGTCCGGGGACATCCCGATCTGTGAAGGCACCTAAATCGCCGCTATACGAACGGACCCTTCCCTGGTCCCGTGACACACGCACGGGCTCTCATCTGATCAATGCCGTTATGTCGTGCATATTAAAGCAGAACAAAACCCAGCAGCGACCGGCCTGGAGTCTAAAAATTCCAGGGCCGACCACTGGCCTTCCCCTGATTAGGTGTGAAACCCCCCTAGCGGCGCCCGTAACAACTCACCTGTCCAGGCTTCAATGGCACATGGACATGATCTCATCTGATCAATGGCGAATGTCGTGCATAATAAAGCAGAACAAAACCCAGCAGTGGCCAACCTGGAGTCTACAAGATTCCAGGGCTGACCGCTGGCCTTCCCCTGATTCGGTGTATAACCCCCAAGGCCGTGCCCGTAACAACTAACCTGTCCAGGCTCCAATGGCACATGGGCGTGCTCTCATCTGATCAATGGCGAATGTCGTGCATAATAAAGCAGAACAAAACCCAGCAGCAGCCGGCCTGGAGTCTAAAGGATTCCAGGGCCAACCGGTGGCCTTGTTCAGATTCAGAATGCCCTGCTGTGTAAAACCCCAAGGCCGTGCCCGTAACAACTCACCTGTCCAGGCTGCAATGGCACATGGACAGGCTCTCATCTGATCAATGGTGTATGCCGTGCATATTAAAGCCGAACAAAACCCAGCAGTGACCGACCTGGAGTCAAAAAGATTCCAGGGCCGACCACTGGCCTCCCCCCCGATTCAGTATGCACTGCAAAACTTCCATACTCCATACACAAGTAGTTGCCCGAACCCTATTGTGTGTGTGTGTGTGTGTGTGTGTGGAGTAATGTCCAATAAAAGATTCCAGGGCCAGTCACTGGCCTTCCTCTGAGGCATCCCGAATCGCCATTGCAAGCAATGGGAAGCGAGAGCCATCGCATCCCCAGCAGCTGCCGTGCACAGCCATTCTGATAGGCTGGATTGACCGATCCAATCCCTCCCCCCCGGGGGCATCCACAATCAGGATGCCCCGCTGTGTGAAACCCCCCAGGACGCCCCATACACTTACCTTGCTTCCCGGTCCAACGACGCATGCACGAGCCGGCACCAGGTAGAGCCGCTGAGCTATGCACGTCTTAGCAGTGTCTAAACTCAGCGGCTCCGAGCGCGCTGGCGGCCGCATCTCGCTCTTATCTCTACGCGCCCATTCATAAATCTGAAGTTCTGAGCGTGCCGATTGGAAGAGCGCTCGCGCATGCGCCGTGGGACCGAGAAGAGGCGAGTTGATCCGGGAGATCTGGGGGGGTTCACATAGCGGGGCACCCCCCCCCCCCGATCGGGGTGCCCCTGGGGAGTGGACCAAAATCCAGGATAGTCAAAATCCTGGGTTTTGCTCCACTTTAAGCTCCGGTCTAAACCGAGCCGTATTGATGATAATTAATATGCACGGCATAGCTCGCTGATTGGACGAGAGCCCACACATGCGCCATAGGTACGTTTTATGGGTGTTTTGGGGGGTTTCATACAGCGGGGCATCCCAAATCAGGGTAAAGTTAATAGTAAATATTCCAGGTCTTTAAAGTGGACCAAAGCCCAGGATTGACCCTACCCCTGGTTTTGGCTCTTCCCCCAAGGGGCACCTCGGTTTGGGATGCCCCGATGTGCAAAGCCCCCCACAATGCCAAGCTCACTCATCTCTCCTCGAGGGTGTGGGCACGACCTCTCGTCCAATCAGCTTCTCCCGTTTTGCATATTAATGTGCGGCTGGAGAAGCTGAATGGAATCCCAGCCGCACTTACAGCCGTTCAGTTGTGGGGGGCGGGGCCAAAGTTGACAAGGGAGGCACCGTGGGCGGTTTTATCCCCCTTTGGAATGCCCCCAGGAGGAGAGATTAAGCCTGCCCTGGAATCCCAAAGAATCCAGGGTGGGTTTTTGTCCAAACCTTTTTTTGCCATGGAGGATCCTGCATCAGGATCAGGAGATACAAAGCTGCAGCATTAATGAGCCTCTGAGACTTACCTTTTCCTAGCCGAGCTCCATCCATCAGGGAGGAGGGACAAGAAACAGCTGCACAGTCTAGGAAAAGGTAAACCTTGTGGGCTTATGGGTGGGCAGGAATAGGTGACCCTATCTGACACAGTTGCCTTGGGGAGAGGGGTTTAGGTCCACTTTAAAGGCATAGCAGTGCAGGTGAGTGGGCTAAATCCGGACAACCCTTCTCATTGACGTTGTTCGGAGTGGGCCTTTAACAAGCAGGTCAGCCCGCCCCCTCCCTTCAGTGTGTTGCCCCCCCCCCCCTTTCAGGCAGAGCAGGTCACGGGGTCGCACCCTATAGGCGTATCTGTGCCGAGTCCCCGGGCTGACCCGCAGGCTGCCGGCGCAATGTGGGGCCGCGCAGGGAGCGCGACCCTCCCGCTTCTAGAAAAACCCGTCTGTGAAAGCTGCCGAGTGAGGCGCCCGGAGTCCTCCCTTACGGTCAACAATACATTCCAGTTTAAAGGGACCTCCGCATGATTTAAAGCTGACCTCCAGTTATTTTAAAGTGGATCCACAATACAAAAACGAATTAAAGCGGACCCTAGCTGGCGGCCATCCCAGTCCACAATGCAGCTCAGATTGAAAGTCCACTTTAATGTTCCCCATTGGTCACATTAGTGGCGCAGGTAAGTAATACTTGTCCCACTTTTTGGCTTACTAGCGGACCTCCAGCTGTGGACCATCTCAGTCCAGGATGCAGTTTAGACTGGAAGTCTGTCATGTTCCAACCGGCAAACCCCATTGGAAAACGCCGGCGGTGCAGGTAAGTAATTTTTAGGCTTAGTAGCGAACCTCCCAGTCCAGGATGTAGCTAACATTGGAGGTCCGCGTTAATGTTCCAACCAGAAAACCTCACTGGCTGCGTGAGTGGCGCAGGTAAGTAATGCTGCCAAATTTTTGGGGTAAGTAGTGGACCTCAAGCTGGAGGCCATCCAAAGTCCAAGATGCAGCTTAGATTGCAGGTCCACTTCAACCTTCCAACCGGCAAACCCTATAGGCCACTGGCGGTCACATGGGATGCACAAGTGGCACAGGTAAGTAATGCTGCCAAAATTTTTGGGCTAAGTAGTGGACCTCCAGCAGGAGGCTATACGAGTCCAGGTCCACTTGAGTGGCGCAGGTAAGTAATGCTTGTCCAGTTATTTAGGCCTGGCAGGGGGCCTCCAGCTGGGGGTCATTTCCACCCAGGATGCAGTTTACACTGGTGGTCCGCTTTAATGTTCCAAACAGGCCATGTGAGTGGCGCAGGTAAGTAATGCTGCCAAATTCTGGGGTTTAGTAGAGGACCTCAAGCTGGAGCCCATCCGAGTCCAAGATGCAGCTTAGATTGCAGGTCCACTTCAACCTTCCAACCGGCAAACCCTATAGGCCACTGGCGGTCACATGGGATGCACAAGTGGCACAGGTAAGTAATGCTGCCAAAATTTTTGGGCTAAGTAGTGGACCTCCAGCAGGAGGCTATACGAGTCCAGGATGCAGCTTAAATTAAAGGTCCACTTGAGTGGTGCAGGTAAGTAATGCTTGTCCAGTTATTTAGGCCTGGCAGCGGGCCTCCAGCTGGGGGTCATTTCCACACAGGATGCAGTTTACACTGGTGGTCCGCTTTAATGTTCCATAGGCCATCTGGATGCTTCAGTGGCACGGGTGAGTAATCCTGTCCTATTTTCGGGCTGCGCCCGGCGGCTATCCCAGTCCAGGACGCCTGGGTGTGTGGCGGTGCAGTTTAGACTCGCGGGGCCAATCAAACCAGCAAACCCTATTGGACAACAGTAGGTCACATGGGGTGCATAAGTGGCACAGGTAAGTAATGCTGCCAAAATTTTTGGGCTAAGTAGTGGACCTCCAGCAGGAGGCTATACGAGTTCAGGATACAGCTTAAATTAAAGGTCCACTTGAGTGGTGCAGGTAAGTAATGCTTGTCCAGTTATTTAGGCCTGGCAGCGGGCCTCCAGCTGGGGGTCATTTCCACCCAGGATGCAGTTTACACTGGTGGTCCGCTTTAATGTTCCAAATGCCAAAACCCCATAGGCCACCTTAATGATTCAGACCGATTTTCGGGCTGCAGCCGACGGCTAACCCAGGCCAGCATGCCTGGGAAGATGCAGCACACATTGGAGGTCCAAATGTTCCAAACAGGCCATGTGAGTGGCGCAGGTAAGTAATGCTGCCAAATTCTGGGGTTTAGTAGAGGACCTCAAGCTGGAGGCCATCCAAGTCCAAGATGCAGCTTAGATTGCAGGTCCACTTCAACCTTCCAACCGACAAACCCTATAGGCCACTGGCGGTCACATGGGATGCACAAGTGGCACAGGTGAGTAATGCAGTCCAATGTTTAAGCTTACTAGCAGATTGGATGTCCAATTTTTTACCATTGGCCGCTTGAGTGGCCCAGGTAAGTAATGCTTGCCCAATTATGTCGGCTTGGCAGCAGGCCTCCAGCTGGGAGTCATTTCCACCCAGGATGCAGTTTAAACTGGAGGTCCGCTTTAATGTTCCATAGGCCATCTGGATGCTTCAGTGGCCCGGGTGAGTAATCCTGTCCTATTTTCGGGCTGCGGCCGGCGGCTATCCCAGTCCAGGACGCCTGGGTGTGTGGTGGTGCAGTTTAGACTCGCGGGGCCAATCAAACCAGCAAACCCTATTGGACAACAGTAGGTCACATGGGGCGCAGGTAAGTAATGCTGCCCAATTTTTAGGCTGAGGATTTTGATTTTGAGTCCAGGATGCGACTTAGAATCGAGGTCCACTTTAACCTGCCAACTGTCAAACCCCATTGGCCAACAGTCGGTCATATGGGTGCGGGTAAGTAATGCTGCCCGATTCTTGGGCGTTCTAGCTGGCTGACGCACTTTAGAGTTGGGGGCCTGCTTTAAAGCCTGAACCCGTCAGCGCTATTTTAATAGCTTGTCCAGCAATGATCCAAGATGGTGCCGCCCCTAACCTTTTAGCGCCGCTTGCGGATTATTAAAGCCCGGCCCCAGAATCAGCGCATGGCGGAGGGGGCACACTACAAAGATATTAGCATGGGAAAAGCCAGGCGCTAATTAGAGGGAATAAATAAAGGATAAAGCAGTAGCGGCAGCCGGCTGTGCGCTTAGGCAGGAAGGTCTCCGCCTGCTCGGCTGCAGCGGTGGCGCGCGGCACAGATAATATTGGATGCAGGGGAGGGGTGGGGGGTGGAGGAGGCATTTGCCTTTAAAACATCCAGGAAATGAGCGGCGCGCTGTGTTTACTGCGTACAACCAGCGGAGAGAAAAACCTGCGCTACGGCTTCCAGGCGGCGGCGGCGAGCTGCGCCAGTGTGAGGTCACCCATTACCTTCATAGCTCCCCCATAGGCACATGCACGGGTATGGCACAGCAGGCAGTGAACCAAAACCCCACAGCAGTGAACCAAAACCCAGCGCTGGGTTTTGGTACACTTTAAGCCTTGCTGCCCCTTGTTTATTGGTGCCCGTAGACAAAATTCCTTCCCCGGGGCATCCCCATACACTTACCTTGCCTCCCGATCCAACGGCGCATGTGCGAGCCGTGGCCCCGCTATCCCTCTAGCAGGGGGTGTGCCCACGCGGGCATTTGTGAATGGCCGGCGCGGGCAAACTCTCTGTTAGAGGGAAGCGGGGGATGTGGTCGCCAGGGCGCTTGGAGACGCTGGCTTAGACAGCGTGACGCTGGCGGCCCCGAGCGCACATGCGTCTAAGGCCCGGGAAGAGGTGATTTGCGCTCGGCGAACTGGGGGGTTTCACGCAGCGGGGCATCCCTGATCGGGGTGGCCCGGGAGAAAACCCAGGATAGTCAAAATCCTGGGTTTTGGACCACTTTAAGTGGCCCCTTAACATAATAGACATGGACAGGTAGGGCGCCATTAAAGTGGACCAAAACCCAGCTGGCATTCCCATTCCCTCCCTGATTTTGGATGCCCCGCTGTGTGAAACCTCCCAGGACGCCCGCTACACTTACCTCAATCCCGGTCCAACGGCGCATACGCGGGCCGCGGCCGCATCTCGTGCTTCTCTCTAGCAGGGCGCCCTGTTAGAGGGAAGCTCGAGATGCGGCCGCCAGCGTGCTTGGAGCCGCTGAGACGTGCATAGCTCAGCAGCTCAGAGCACGCTGATTGGACAAGCGGCCGCACATGCGCCGTAGGACTGCCGGGAGGTAAGTTGATCCGGGCAATCTGGGGGGTTTCACATAGCAGGGCAACCCCGATCGGGGTGCCCCGGGGAAGTGGTCCAAAAGCCAGGATAGTCAAAATCCTGGGTTTTGGTCCACTTTAAAGGGGGGATCAAACCAGATCTATAGCGACCCTTAAAGTGAACCAAAACCCAGGATTTTTACTATAAAGGGCACCCCCGATCGGTGCTGTGTGAAACCCCCCAGATCGCTGAAAAAACTCACCTCTTCCCTGCTCGTCCAATCAGCGCACTTGACGTCATGTCACCTAACGTCTAAGGCCCTGCTTCCCTCTAACAGGGAGCGTGCAGGTGCTAGCCATTCACATATGCCTGGCATGCGCCCTGCTAGAGGGATGCGGGCCACAGCTCACGCATGTGCCGTTGGACCTGGGGGGCTTCACACAGCGGGGCATCACGATTTTGGACGGGGGAAAGGAATCGATCGGCCCGGGAATCTTATATATTCTCGGGCTGATTGGTGGGGGTTTGGGTCCACTTTCAGTGGCCCCTTAACATAATAGACATGGACGGGTAGGGCACAGCAGGGCACCATTAGAGGGGGGGGGATCAATCCAGATCTAAAGTGACCCTTAAACATGATGGCCAACAACAAGCAGGGCACATCAGGCCAATGTCTATGGGCACCAATGTAAAGGGCAGCAATCCAGATCTTGATTGGCACCTTAATAATAATAATAATAATGGACAAGCACAGGTATGGCACAGCAGGGCCCCGTTGTTTTGGGAGCAGGGGGCTCACTTCAGATCTACAGTGACCCCTTGGACATGCAAGCATGGCACATGCCTATGGGCACCAGTGTAGAGGGGAATCAATCCAGATATTAAGTGGCTCCTTAATATAATGGACATACACAGGTATGGCACAGCAGGGCACCATTGCTTTGGGAGCAGGGGGCCCCCTTTGGACATGCAAGCAGGGCACATGCCTATGGCACCAATGCAGAAGGACAATATAGATCTGGACTGGTGCCCCTCTGACAACAGAGCCAGTAGGTATGTGCCCTGAGGTGCCATGTGTGTTCCCAAAAGTCAGCTTAAAAGGGACAACAAAGATCATACTGATGCCCCTCTGCTATGGCGCCCTGCTGTGCCAGGCCTGTTCTCGTCAGTCCTATAAAGGGGGCACTAAAGATCGTACTGATGCCCCTCTGCTATGGCGCCCTGCTGTGCCAGGCCTGTTCTCGTCAGTCATATGAAGGGGGCACTAAAGATCATACTGATGCCCCTCTGCTATGGCGCCCTGCTGTGCCAGGCCTGTTCTCGTCAGTCATATGAAGGGGGCACTAAAGATCGTACTGATGCCCCTCTGCTATGGCGCCCTGCTGTGCCATGCCTGCTCTCGTCAGTCCTATGAAGGGGTCACTAAAGATCATACTGATGCCCCTCTGCTATGGCGCCCTGCTGTGCCAGGCCTGTTCTCGTCAGTCATATGAAGGGGGCACTAAAGATCATACTGATGCCCCTCTGCTATGGCGCCCTGCTGTGCCATACCTGTTCTCGTCAGTCATATGAAGCGGGCACTAAAGATCGTACTGATGCCCCTCTGCTATGGCGCCCTGCTGTGCCAGGCCTGCTCTCGTCAGATCTTAAAGGGACACTAAAGATCAGATTGAGAGCACTCTGCTGTGATAACTTTGTGCCCTTCTGTGCCATGCATGGTCACACTTATATGTCACATAAATTGCATATAAGTAAGTATATACTGTGCGAATTAAAAAAAAAAATGTTCATACAAAGGAGCCACTATAAATCTGCACGGATGCCGCTCACCCCCCTCCCTGCAATGTTGCCTGTAAGCATGTGCCCTGCTGTGCCATACAAGTCACATACATTCCATATATCCAAGTATATACTGGCCAAATAAGGAGAAACAATGGTGCCTGTAGGCATGTGCCCTATTGTGCCATGCATGTTTTAATTCATTCTTTTGTAGGATCAATATACAGTAGATCAGAATTGATGCTGATCGCCAATAGTACCTATAGGGATGGCCCCGCTGTGCCATACTTGTGCAGGTCCCATTACAGGGCAATGTTGCCTGTACGGAGGGACCCACTGTGCCATACTTGTGCACATCCCATTACAGGGTCATTCTGGCAGATGGCCCGCTGTGCCATACTTGTGCAGGTCCTATTATGGGGTCACCCTGGCAATGGTGCCAGTAGGAAGGAACCGCTGTGCCATACTTGTGCATGTCCCTTCACGGGAGTCACCCAGGCAATGGTGCCTAAAGGAAGGGACCCACTGTGCCACACCTGTGCGCATCCCATTACGGGGTCATCCAGGCAATGGTGCCTGTAGGGATGGACCCACTATGCCACACCTGTGCGCATCCCATTACAGGGTCATTCTGGCAGATGGCCCACTATGCCATACTTGTGCAGGTCCCATTACGGGGTCACCCTGGCAATGGTGCCTGTAGGGATGGGCCCACTATGCCATACTTGTGCAGGTCCCATTACGGGGTCACCCTGGCAATGGTGCCTGTAGGGATGGGCCCACTATGCCATACTTGTGCAGGTCCTATTACGGGGTCACCCTGGCAATGGTGCCTGTAGGGATGGGCCCACTATGCCATACTTGTGCAGGTCCCATTACGGGGTCACCCTGGCAATGGTGCCTGTAGCGATGGGCCCACTATGCCATACTTGTGCAGGTCCCATTACGGGGTCACCCTGGCAATTGTGCCGGTAGGGATGGGCCCACTATGCCATACTTGTGCAGGTCCCATCACGGGAATTACCCTGGCAATGGTGCCTGAGGGAGGGACCTGCTGTGCCACACCTGTGCGCATCTCATTACAGGGTCACCCTGGCAATGGCGCCTGTAGGCAGGGACCCACTGTGCCATACTTGTGCATGTCCCATTAATGGGTCAACCAAACATTGGTTCCTGTAGGAATGTGCCAGCTATGCCACACTTGTGCGTGTTCCATTACACACTGGCAATGGTGTCTGTTGATGTACCTGCTGTGACCCACTTGGGCATGTATTTATATGGCGTCATCCTGGCAATGGTGCCTGTAGGGATGGACCCACTGTGCCATACCTGAACATGGCCATGTCAGGGTTGCAATAGACTGGGATCAATCCAATCGACACAGGCATGTGACTGGGATAACAACGGGGGAGACGGGCAAATGCAGCTATTGGAGCCTAATATAGGTGGAGCTTGTCAGGTCAGCTTAGAAAAAGAAAAACCTTTGCCGGGTAATGTAAGAGATTGCAGCAGAGGCATCAGTTAGAATGGCATTACTACCAATAGGACAACCAGACTTTTTTAACATATATATATATACATATATATATAACAAATCCGAATGTGTATGGCCAGAATGAGAGAGTGGGCGTATCCTCGCTCAGGTTAACCCTCTCCCTGCCGCTTTTCTGCCAGGAAACGACAGAAGAGACACTTCCCAAACGCTCGCTCGCACGGGTTTCCTTTCTCTCCCATCAGACCGCTTGCGCAGGATGTTTAGATGGATTCATTGAGACACGACTGGAGGCGAGCCGTGCGACTCAATCCAAAAATGTCTCCTAAGCATTCGGAAACGCCCACCGAGGCCGCCTGGAACGCTCCCCGGGGCTCCTCGCACGCATGTGTGAACTGGGCCTTAAAAAGGACCTGCACCCAGACGGTATAAAACAGCCTCCTGCTCCTCCACACACCACAATTGCTCTGCAGCAGCATGAGAAAGAGATCTGGCCTCTGCAATCTACCAATAGGAAAAGCCAGGGGATCTATTAGATTGTAAGCTCTTTCTTCTCCTTCTGTATCTTTCCTTTTATCCAAATAGATTGCAAGCTCTTCTCCTCCTGTATCCTCCCTTATGCCCTAATAGAATGTAAGCTCTTCTCCTTCTATATACTCCCTTATACCCTAATAGAGTGTAAGCTCTTCTCCTTCTGTATCCTCCCTTATACCCTAACAGAGTGTAAGCTCTTCTCCTTCTATATACTCCCTTATACCCTAAATAGGATGTAAGGGAAGATACATGAGAATAGCTTACAATCTATTAGGGTATAAGAGAATATAAAAGGAGAAGAGCTTAGAATCTATTAGGGTATAAGGGAGGATACAGAAGGAGAAGAGCTTACAATCTATTAGGGTATAAGGGAGGATACAGAAGGAGAAGAGCTTACAATCTATTAGTGTATAAGGGAGGATACAGGAGGAGAAGAGCTTACAATCTATTAGGGTATAAGGGAGGATACAGGGGGAGAAGAGCTTACAATCTATTAGGGTATAAGGGAGGATACAGAAGGAGAAGAGCTTACAATCTATTAGGGTATAAGGGAGGATACAGAAGGAGAAGAGCTTACACTCTATTAGGGTATAAGGGAGGATACAGAAGGAGAAGAGCTTACAATCTATTAGGGTATAAGGGAGGATACAGAAGGAGAAGAGCTTACAATCTATTAGGGTATAAGGGAGGATACAGAAGGAGAAGAGCTTACACTCTATTAGGGTATAAGGGAGGATACAGGGGGAGAAGAGCTTACACTCTATTAGGGTATAAGGGAGGATACAGAAGGAGAAGAGCTTACACTCTATTAGGGTATAAGGGAGGATACAGGGGGAGAAGAGCTTACACTCTATTAGGATATAAGGGAGGATACAGGAGGAGAAGAGCTTACAATCTATTAGGGTATAAGGGAGGATACAGGGGGAGAAGAGCTTACACTCTATTAGGGTATAAGGGAGGATACAGAAGGAGAAGAGCTTACACTCTATTAGGGTATAAGGGAGGATACAGGGGGAGAAGAGCTTACACTCTATTAGGGTATAAGGGAGGATACAGGAGGAGAAGAGCTTACAATCTATTAGGGTATAAGGGAGGATACAGAAGGAGAAGAGCTTACACTCTATTAGGGTATAAGGGAGGATACAGGGGGAGAAGAGCTTACACTCTATTAGGGTATAAGGGAGGATACAGAAGGAGAAGAGCTTACACTCTATTAGGGTATAAGGGAGGATACAGGGGGAGAAGAGCTTACACTCTATTAGGATATAAGGGAGGATACAGGAGGAGAAGAGCTTACAATCTATTAGGGTATAAGGGAGGATACAGGGGGAGAAGAGCTTACACTCTATTAGGGTATAAGGGAGGATACAGAAGGAGAAGAGCTTACACTCTATTAGGGTATAAGGGAGGATACAGGGGGAGAAGAGCTTACACTCTATTAGGGTATAAGGGAGGATACAGGAGGAGAAGAGCTTACAATCTATTAGGGTATAAGGGAGGATACAGAAGGAGAAGAGCTTACACTCTATTAGGGTATAAGGGAGGATACAGAAGGAGAAGAGCTTACACTCTATTAGGGTATAAGGGCGAATACAGGAGAAGAGCTTACACTCTATTAGGGTATAAGGGAGGATACAGAAGGAGAAGAGCTTACAATCTATTAGGGTATAAGGGAGGATACAGAAGGAGAAGAGCTTACAATCTATTAGGGTATAACGGAGGATACAGAAGGAGAAGAGCTTACAATCTATTAGGGTATAAGGGAGGATACAGAAGGAGAAGAGCTTACAATCTATTAGGGTATAAGGGAGGATACAGAAGGAGAAGAGCTTACACTCTATTAGGGTATAAGGGAGGATACAGAAGGAGAAGAGCTTACAATCTATTAGGGTATAAGGGAGGATACAGAAGGAGAAGAGCTTACAATCTATTAGGGTATAAGGGAGGATACAGAAGGAGAAGAGCTTACAATCTATTAGGGTATAAGGGAGGATACAGAAGGAGAAGAGCTTACACTCTATTAGGGTATAAGGGAGGATACAGAAGGAGAAGAGCTTACACTCTATTAGGGTATAAGGGAGGATACAGAAGGAGAAGAGCTTACAATCTATTAGGGTATAAGGGAGGATACAGAAGGAGAAGAGCTTACACTCTATTAGGGTATAAGGGAGGATACAGAAGGAGAAGAGCTTACACTCTATTAGGGTATAAGGGAGGATACAGGAGGAGAAGAGCTTACACTCTATTAGGGTATAAGGGAGGATACAGAAGGAGAAGAGCTTACAATCTATTAGGGTATAAGGGAGGATACAGAAGGAGAAGAGCTTACACTCTATTAGGGTATAAGGGAGGATACAGAAGGAGAAGAGCTTACACTCTATTAGGGTATAGGGGAGGATACAGAAGGAGAAGAGCTTACACTCTATTAGGGTATAAGGGAGGATACAGAAGGAGAAGAGCTTACAATCTATTAGGGTATAAGGGAGGATACAGAAGGAGAAGAGCTTACACTCTATTAGGGTATAAGGGAGGATACAGAAGGAGAAGAGCTTACACTCTATTAGGGTATAAGGGCGAATACAGGAGAAGAGCTTACAATCTATTAGGGTATAAGGGAGGATACAGGGGGAGAAGAGCTTACAATCTATTAGGGTATAAGGGAGGATACAGAAGGAGAAGAGCTTACAATCTATTAGGGTATAAGGGAGGATACAGAAGGAGAAGAGCTTACAATCTATTAGGGTATAAGGAAGATACAGGAGGAGACGAGCTTACACTCTATTAGGGTATAAGGAAGATACAGGAGGAGACGAGCTTACACTCTATTAGGGTATAAGGGAGGATACAGAGGGAGAAGAGCTTACACTCTATTAGGGTATAAGGGAGGATACAGGAGGAGAAGAGCTTACACTCTATTAGGGTATAAGGGAGGATACAGAAGGAGAAGAGCTTACAATCTATTAGGGTATAAGGGAGGATACAGAAGGAGAAGAGCTTACAATCTATTAGGGTATAAGGGAGGATACAGAAGGAGAAGAGCTTACAATCTATTAGGGTATAAGGGAGGATACAGAAGGAGAAGAGCTTACAATCTATTAGGGTATAAGGGAGGATACAGAAGGAGAAGAGCTTACACTCTATTAGGGTATAAGGGAGGATACAGAAGGAGAAGAGCTTACAATCTATTAGGGTATAAGGGAGGATACAGGGGGAGAAGAGCTTACACTCTATTAGGGTATAAGGGAGGATACAGGGGGAGAAGAGCTTACAATCTATTAGGGTATAAGGGAGGATACAGAAGGAGAAGAGCTTACACTCTATTAGGGTATAAGGGAGGATACAGGGGGAGAAGAGCTTACAATCTATTAGGGTATAAGGGAGGATACAGGGGGAGAAGAGCTTACACTCTATTAGGGTATAAGGGAGGATACAGAAGGAGAAGAGCTTACACTCTATTAGGGTATAAGGGAGGATACAGGGGGAGAAGAGCTTACACTCTATTAGGGTATAAGGGAGGATACAGGGGGAGAAGAGCTTACAATCTATTAGGGTATAAGGGAGGATACAGGGGGAGAAGAGCTTACACTCTATTAGGGTATAAGGGAGGATACAGAAGGAGAAGAGCTTACACTCTATTAGGGTATAAGGGAGGATACAGAAGGAGAAGAGCTTACACTCTATTAGGGTATAAGGGAGGATACAGGGGGAGAAGAGCTTACAATCTATTAGGGTATAAGGGAGGATACAGGGGGAGAAGAGCTTACACTCTATTAGGGTATAAGGGAGGATACAGAAGGAGAAGAGCTTACACTCTATTAGGGTATAAGGGAGGATACAGGGGGAGAAGAGCTTACACTCTATTAGGGTATAAGGGAGGATACAGGGGGAGAAGAGCTTACAATCTATTAGGGTATAAGGGAGGATACAGGGGGAGAAGAGCTTACACTCTATTAGGGTATAAGGGAGGATACAGAAGGAGAAGAGCTTACACTCTATTAGGGTATAAGGGAGGATACAGGGGGAGAAGAGCTTACACTCTATTAGGGTATAAGGGAGGATACAGGGGGAGAAGAGCTTACACTCTATTAGGGTATAAGGGAGGATACAGAAGGAGAAGAGCTTACACTCTATTAGGGTATAAGGGAGGATACAGAAGGAGAAGAGCTTACACTCTATTAGGGTATAAGGGAGGATACAGGAGGAGAAGAGCTTACAATCTATTAGGGTATAAGGGAGGATACAGGGGGAGAAGAGCTTACACTCTATTAGGGTATAAGGGAGGATACAGAAGGAGAAGAGCTTACACTCTATTAGGGTATAAGGGAGGATACAGAAGGAGAAGAGCTTACACTCTATTAGGGTATAAGGGAGGATACAGGGGGAGAAGAGCTTACACTCTATTAGGGTATAAGGGAGGATACAGGAGGAGAAGAGCTTACAATCTATTAGGGTATAAGGGAGGATACAGAAGGAGAAGAGCTTACACTCTATTAGGGTATAAGGGAGGATACAGAAGGAGAAGAGCTTACACTCTATTAGGGTATAAGGGAGGATACAGAAGGAGAAGAGCTTACAATCTATTAGGGTATAAGGGAGGATACAGAAGGAGAAGAGCTTACAATCTATTAGGGTATAAGGGAGGATACAGAAGGAGAAGAGCTTACACTCTATTAGGGTATAAGGGAGGATACAGAAGGAGAAGAGCTTACACTCTATTAGGGTATAAGGGAGGATACAGAAGGAGAAGAGCTTACAATCTATTAGGGTATAAGGGAGGATACAGAAGGAGAAGAGCTTACAATCTATTAGGGTATAAGGGAGGATACAGAAGGAGAAGAGCTTACAATCTATTAGGGTATAAGGGAGGATACAGAAGGAGAAGAGCTTACACTCTATTAGGGTATAAGGGAGGATACAGAAGGAGAAGAGCTTACACTCTATTAGGGTATAAGGGAGGATACAGAAGGAGAAGAGCTTACACTCTATTAGGGTATAAGGGAGGATACAGAAGGAGAAGAGCTTACAATCTATTAGGGTATAAGGGAGGATACAGAAGGAGAAGAGCTTACACTCTATTAGGGTATAAGGGAGGATACAGAAGGAGAAGAGCTTACACTCTATTAGGGTATAGGGGAGGATACAGAAGGAGAAGAGCTTACACTCTATTAGGGTATAAGGGAGGATACAGAAGGAGAAGAGCTTACAATCTATTAGGGTATAAGGGAGGATACAGAAGGAGAAGAGCTTACACTCTATTAGGGTATAAGGGAGGATACAGAAGGAGAAGAGCTTACACTCTATTAGGGTATAAGGGAGGATACAGAAGGAGAAGAGCTTACAATCTATTAGGGTATAAGGGAGGATACAGAAGGAGAAGAGCTTACACTCTATTAGGGTATAAGGGAGGATACAGAAGGAGAAGAGCTTACACTCTATTAGGGTATAGGGGAGGATACAGAAGGAGAAGAGCTTACACTCTATTAGGGTATAAGGGAGGATACAGAAGGAGAAGAGCTTACAATCTATTAGGGTATAAGGGAGGATACAGAAGGAGAAGAGCTTACACTCTATTAGGGTATAAGGGAGGATACAGAAGGAGAAGAGCTTACACTCTATTAGGGTATAAGGGCGAATACAGGAGAAGAGCTTACACTCTATTAGGGTATAAGGGATGATACAGAAGGAGAAGAGCTTACAATCTATTAGGGTATAAGGGAGGATAGAGGAGGAGAAGAGCTTACACTCTATTCTGGTATATACACTGTATAGAGCCCCCAGCAGGCAGCACACATGGCTCCCGGTTACCTCTCCTCCAGCAGCAGTGTGGCCGTCATCCCTGTAGGGTCAGGCCGTCATGCTGCGCTCTCGGCGGGGAGCCGGAACTCGCCCTCTCCGGCTCATAAACATGGTCCGTCCGCCATCGCGCACCGCTGCCGCCGCCAGGGAGGCCGGGAAGCTCGGATGGAGGCGGTGGTGGTGACCTTGCTTTTCAGCGTGAAGACAAAAAAAAAAAAAAAAACACAGGGGCCTCGCTCTGCTCGTCACTGGGAAACCTCGTCCCCGATCCCCGGGCGCAGAGGAATCCTCGGGACACGCGCGCAGCCTATAGCGGACCCTCATCACACGCCTCCGGGGAGGGACGGGACGGGAGGGGGGGGGCGCCGGCAGCGATCACACACACCGATCAATGGCGGACACGCCGATCAACCTTTCAACTGATCGTTACCATTCTTCTCGATTTAGTCTCTTGAAAAGAACCAACATAACACCCACAAACCTCAACACTGGAGGGGGGGGGGGGGGGGTCACTTTTTCCGATAGATCAGCATACCTCCCAAGTGCCCCTGATTCGGAGGGACTGTCCCTCTTTTGAATCCATGCCCCCTGTCTCTCGTTAAAGCGGACCTTCACCCTAAATAAGAGCCTATCATATATGTTTCCCACACCCTGTACATACAGATTGCCCACATTAATCCGGACCTTCACCCTGAATAAGAGCCCATCTTATATGTTTCCCACACCCTGTACATACAGATTGCTCACATTAAAAATCACCCTACCAGCATCACATAAACAGAGTTGCAGCCCAGTGGGGGAAAGAATAATAAGTAAGTGCACAAACAGAGCAGAGCTGGGGTCAGGGAAAGGACAGCAATCCCACAATGCAGAGCGACACAGTCAGAAGACACTTCCTGTTTGCAGGCAGCCTGTACCTCCATGGGCCGCCATCTTGGATGTTTAAAGTCTCAGATAACGAAATCGATACAGGCAGGATCATTTTTAATGTGGGCAATCTGTATGTACAGGAGGGGGGGAAATATATAAGAGGCTCTTATTGAGGGTGAAGGTCCGGATTAAGGTGGGCAATCTGTATGTACAGGAGGGGGGGGGGACATATAAGAGGCTCTTATTGAGGGTGAAGGTCCGGATTAAGGTGGGCAATCTGTATGTACAGGAGGGGGGGGGACATATAAGAGGCTCTTATTGAGGGTGAAGGTCCGCTTTAACATTTGTCCCTCTTTTGAGGTGTGACATGCAGATCTGCAGCAATGGATGACTCATTTGCCTATCCCAAGTGTTTGTAGTGTTGTAAATGTTACAACTTATCACCTATCCATCAATCAATAAGGGGGCGTGGCTTAATTCAACAATTGTCCCTCTTTCCCACTGTGAAAGAGGCTGGGGACGCCGCCTCCCGATATTTATTTTTCGGCGAGGGAGCCAGGAAGGAGGTGAATTTTGCAGGTTTTACAAATCTCGATTTGGGATGCCCCAGGGAAAGGCCTAAAGGATTCCAGGGCTGGCAATCTGGGGTTTGGTTCCGCTTTAGTTGGTATATGAGGGGCATGCTTAATGTGGACCATTGGAGCCGCTGGCCTTAGATGACATGTCAGCGGCTCCGAGTGCGCTGACTGGACGCGCGGCCGCGCATGCACGGTAGGACCGGGAAGAGGCGAGTTCATTTTGGCAATCTGGGGGAGGTTTCACACAGCGGGGGGAAAAGACAAAACCTCAGGATTCTCAAAATCCCGGGTTTTGGTCCACTTTAAAGCATTAACAAACCCCCAGGTTTTGCGGGTTTCACAAATCTCGATTTGGGATGCCCCCCAGGGAAAGGCGTAAAGGATTCCAGGGCCGGCTCTCTGGGGTTTTATTCTTCTTTAGTTGGTATATGAGTGGCATGCTTAAAGTGGACCAAAACCCAGGATTTTGACTATCCTGGGTTTTGGTCCACGTCCCGATCTGGGATGCCCCGCTATGTGAAACCCCCCCCTCACCC
Source organism: Gastrophryne carolinensis (assembly GCA_027917425.1). Taxonomy (NCBI): domain Eukaryota; kingdom Metazoa; phylum Chordata; class Amphibia; order Anura; family Microhylidae; genus Gastrophryne; species Gastrophryne carolinensis. The sequence continues at coordinate 16,388,643 of CM051235.1, read as the reverse complement.
CACTCCTACGGCGCATGCGCAGCCGCTCGTCCAATCATCGCGCTCGGAGCAGCTGAGCTATGCACGTCAATGTGCTGGCGGCCGCATCTCGCGCTTCCCTCTAACAGGGAGCGCCATTCGCAAATGCCAGAGAGAAGCACGAGATGCGGCCGCGGCCGGCGCATGCGCGGTTTGACCGGGATTCAGGTAAGGTTTGCGGGCGTCCGGGGGCGTTTCACACAGCGGGGCATCCCGATTTTGGATGCCCTGCGGGAAGGGAATGGATCTATAAGGTTCCCGGGCTGATCCTGCTGGGTTTTGTTCCACTTTAAAGGCCAGTATGCAACATGGCATCCCTGCGACAGGGCCACCCGCGGCATTTCTGCTCAATGTCAGAACGCATCAGGTCGCCATTCTACGCTCGCTAGAATCTAGTTGCCTTGACTTTATGGAGTCGTTTATCAGGAAAGGAAACCCCATCGATGTTGCTGATTGATAAATAGGCCGAGCGTGAGTATAACTCTCAAGAGCGAAAAAAAGACGCTAGTCCTTTTACCGCTTGCGCGCCCCCTCTTAAAGCGGACCTTCACCCTGAATAAGAGCCTATCTTATATGTTTCCCACACCCTGTACATACAGATTGTCCACATTAATCCGGACCTTCACCCTGAATAAGAGCCCATCTTATATGTTTCCCACACCCTGTACATACAGATTGCCCACATTAATCCGGACCCTCACCCTGAATAAGAGCCTATCTTATATGTTTCCCACACCCTGTACATACAGATTCCTCACATTAATCCGGACCCTCACTCTGAATAAGAGCCTATCTTATATGTTTCCCACACCCTGTACATACAGATTGCCCACATTAATCCGGACCCTCACCCTGAATAAGAGCCTATCTTATATGTTTCCCACACCCTGTACATACAGATTGCCCACATTAATCTGGACCCTCACCCTGAATAAGAGCCTATCTTATATGTTTCCCACACCCTGTACATACAGATTGCTTGCATTAAAAATCATCCTACCTGCATCTACTGCATGTTATGAGCCTTTAGACATCCAAGATGGCGGCTCATGGAGCATCAGGCAGTCTTCTGACTGTGCTGCTCTGCATTCTGGGATTGCTGACCTTTTCCTGATCCCAGCTCTGCTCTGTCTGAGCACAGCTATAACCCCGCCCCCTGTTCTTTATCCCACTCTCCTCTCCTCAATATGTGTGATGCTTCTGAGGCAAGATGGCGGCTCCCGTATCCTAGAGTCCTGAACAGAGTTGCAGCCCAGCGGGGGAAAGAATAATAAGTGACTAAAAACATAAAATATATTAATGTTAGATGCTGGGGAATAGTCTTTTAAGGGTTTGGGCTTTTCATCAAATCATGCTGAAGGTCCGGTTTAAAGGCCAGTATGGAACATGGTATCCCTGCGACAGTGACACCCACAGCATTTCTGCTCGATGACAGAACGCGTCAGGTCGTCGTTCTGCGCACGCTAGTATCCAGTTGCCTTGACTTTTTTGTGGCTGCGAGTCGTTTATAAGGAAAGGAAACCCCATCGATGTTGTGGATTGATAAATAGGCTGAGCGCGAGTATAACTCAAGAGCAAAAAAAAAAACGCTAGTTTTTACCGCTTGCACGCCCCCTCTTAGCGTTTCTCATCCCCCCCTACAGGAGCTCCACCATCACAGCCGCACAATCTCGCTTTGCAGGCAAGGTGGGGAGCCGAGGTGTCCGAAACACATGCGCGAATAGCGCCGCAGAAGTGAGGGCGCGTTAAAGGGTTAACCATCAAAGGATCAGGCGCCAGAAGCGATCGCTTCTGGCGCCTGATCCTTTGATGGTTAACCTTTTAGCGCACGTGCTGGAAATCCTCGCCACGACCAATCGCCATTTGTTCCTTGCGGAAGAAAAGAAAAACGGAGCAAGTCATTCACTCCGGCCCGGCTACGTCTCTGTGTCTGTGTGGATCGGCCCGTCTATGGCCGTTGCTATGGCGATTACCACAAGAAAAAATAATAAAAAAACAGACCCACGGGTCGCTCAGAAAGTCACCATCGCCACCTACCTGCCCCCTACTCACCACCCTTCATATATCAACCACATCCCCAGGCCACAACTCCCACAATGCCGATCTGCCAGGCAGGTGTTGCTAGGCGATGGCGTAGGCCTCACCGTGGCCCAGGATATAAAGGCCTCCACACACACACACATCAATATCCATTGAACCGATCAGATCCGGATTATAAAACGATCAACGCCTCAGACTAACGCTCAACGCGGCGTAGGCCTCACCGTGGCCCAGGATATAAAGGCCTCCACACACACACATCAATATCCATTGAACCGATCAGATCCGGATTATAAAACGATCAAAGCCTCAGACTAAAGCTCAACGCGGCGGCCAATCACTTACAGCGCGGCGGCAACGACCTGCCCTCGGCCAATCAGTTGCTAGGCGATGGCGTAGGCCTCACCGTGGCCCAGGATATAAAAGCCTCCACACACACACACACATCAATATCCATTGAACCGATCAGATCCGGATTATAAAACGATCAAAGCCTCAGACTAACGCTCAACGCGGCGGCCAATCGCTTACAGCGCGGCGACAACGACCTGCCCTCGGCAAATCGGTTGCTAGACGATGGCGTAGGCCTCACCGTGGCCCAGGATATAAAGGCCTCCACACACACACACACACATCAATATCCATTGAACCGATCAGATCCGGATTATAAAACGATCAAAGCCTCAGACTAACACTCAACGCGGCGGCCAATCGCTTACAGCGCGGTGACAACGACCTGCCCTCGGCCAATCGGTTGCTAGGCGATGGCGTAGGCCTCACTGTGGCCCAGGATATAAAGGCCTCCACACACATCAATATCCATTGAACCGATCAGATCCGGATTATAAAACGATCAAAGCCTCAGACTAACGCTCAACGCGGCGGCCAATCGCTTACAGCGCTGCGGCGACAACGACCTGCCCTCGGCCAATCAGTTGCTAGGCGATGGCGTAGGCCTCACCGTGGCCCAGGATATAAAGGCCTCCACAAACACACATCAATATCCATTGAACCGATCAGATCCGGATTATAAAACGATCAAAGCCTCAGACTAACGCTCAACGCGGCGGCCAATCGCTTACAGCGCTGCAGCGACAACGACCTGCCCTCGGCCAATCAGTTGCTAGGCGATGGCGTAGGCCTCAGCGTGGCCGAGGATATAAAGGCCTCCACACACATCAATATCGATTGAACCGATCAGATTTGGATTATATAACGATCAACACCTCAGACTAACGCTCAACGCGGCGGCCAATCGCTTACAGCACTGCGGCGACAACGACCTGCCCTCGGCCAATCAGTTGCTAGGCGATTGCGTAGGCCTCACCATGGCCGAGGATATAAAGGCCTCCACACACACACACACCAATATCCATTGAATCGATCAGATTCGGATTATAAAACGATCAACGCCTCAGACTAACGCTCAACGCAGCGGCCGATCGCTTACTGCGCTGCGGCGACAACGACCCCTCAACCAATCAGCTGCAAATATTACCTCAGCTTGGAAATACCAGTGGATATGGTAAGAAAAAGCTCTGTGAAATGTTTCGGAAATTAAAGCGGAACAAAATCCAGGAATTCAACTTTCATTGGTTTTTTTTCCGTACCCCTTGAATTGTCATGTGAAACCCCTCATTAAAGTGGACCAAAACCCAGGATTTGGACTATCCCGGGTTTTGGTGCTTTCTCCCGGGGCACTGCTGCATGAAACCCCCCAGCTCACCTTGTCGGGTCCTACGCCACCCGCGCAGCCGCTCGTCCAATCAGCACTCGGAGCTGCTGACGTCACGTCGTCTAAGCCTTTGTCTAAGGCCAGCGGCTCCGAGCGTGTGGCGCCCGCATCCCCCACTTCCCTACAACAGGGCACAAATGCCTGGCATGGGCACGCACCCTGCTAGAGGGATAGCGGGGATGCGGCCGCGGCTTGCGCATGCGCCGTTGGACCGGGAAACAAGGTAAGTGTATGGGCAACCTGGGGGGGTTCACACCCGGGGGGAAGAAATCAATCGGCCTGGGAATTTTATAGATTCCTGCGCCAATCGGCGTGGGTTTTGGTCCACTTTAAAACTCACCTCCCCTTGATCCAACTCTCTCGTCCAATCAGAGCAGTTTGCCGTGTTTAAATTATTTGGCCCCCGCCCCAGCCATTTAAATACACTAGGGCAGAAGCGCGCGCAAGGCTGGGTATGCGGCGGCGTGCGCTCCCCCATGGAGTTTAAAGAGGAACAAAACACATGACTTTCCAGTGAGTTGTTCCTCTCTGTGGCGGCATCCTGAATGGGGATGCCCCGCTATGTGTACCGTCCAGGTCACCCCGTTCCACTCACCTCGCTCAGCCAATCAGCATGCTCGCTGTCACTCAGCTCTCTTCTGTACCGAGGACGGCTAAGTCAAAGGGAGCCGAGCGGCGTCGCCAGCTGCTTGCCCCGCCCACCTGCCAGCTGTGGCGTGACCGCGCCGCCCATTCAGGAAGGTCAGGCGCGGCTAGGATTGAGCGGGGATGCGGCCTGAACGCACAGACGCGGCGAGCGCTCCAGGAGAGGGCGAGTGTTCTGGGGGTTTTCCCACAGCGGGGCGTCCCAATTTGAAATGCCCCAAGAACTGGAACTCGGGAGTTCGTTCGTTTTCCAAAAGGCAAATAGCTCTGATTGGACGAGAGCCCGCGCATGTGCCATTGGACCGGGGAAAGGTGAGTTATTACCAGCGTTCTAGGGGAGTTTCACAGTGGGGCATCCCCATTCCCTCTCTGGCACAGAATTGAAAGGGAAAGTTCGGGTCTGCTTTGAGGCAGAAGAAAACCTGTAACTTTTCCCGGGTTTTGTTCTGTACCCCCATGGCATCGTGAATTGTGATCCCCCGCTGTGTGAAACCCAGTTCACCCAGTAAAACTCACCTTTCCTCGGGCCAATGGTACATGTGAGGGCGCTCGTCCAATCAGGGCCCTTTGCTGTGTTTACATCTTTCGGCAAAGGGCTCTATTTGAACTCAACGGGAAGCGCGCGCACCAGCGCATTCTCATTACCCCCGCCGGCGAGGGGCCTCCCGCTGAATGGCAGTGGCGGGAGCGCGCTCACAGCCCGAGGATGCAGGAAGCGCAGTCGTTTTCGTTCCCCATTGTAAACAATCAGAGCAGTTTGCCGAATGACGCACAGAGAGCAGTTCTGATTGGACGAGAACCCGCACATGCTCCGTTGGACCGGGGAAATGTGAGTGAATAACGGCATCCTGGAGGGGTTTCACAAAGTGGGGTATCCCAATTTGGGTTGCCCCGGGAAAGACCAAAGGCCGGCTCTGGAATCTTTTGGAATCCAGGCCAAAAGATTGTTTTTTTTCCGCTTTAAAGTGGGCCAAAACACAGGATTTTGTCTATCATGGGTTTTGGTCCTTCCCCCGCTGTGTGAAACCCCCCAGATCGCTAAGTTAAGTTAACTCTTCCTGATTCTACAGCACGTCATGTCGTCTAAGCCTTCATCTAAGGCCAGGGGCTCCAAGCACGCTGGCGGCCGCATACCCCGCTTCCCTCTAACAGGGAGCGTGCCCGTGTCGGCCATTCACAAATGCCTGCCACGGACACGCGCCCTGCTCGATGGGTAGCTGGGATGGGGCCACAGCTCGCGCATGCGCCATTGGACCGGAAATCAAGGTAAGTGTGTGGGGCAACCTGGGAGGTTTCACACAGCGGGGCATCCCGATTTTGGATGCCCCAGGGGGAGGGAGTCGATTGGTCCAGGAATCCTATAGATTCCCAGGCCGACCATGGTGGGTTTTGGTCCGCTTTAAAGCAGAACAAAACCCAACGCCGGCCACTGGCCTTCCCTCCGGGATGATCAGATCAGTAAGAGAATGTATGAGACCCCCAGGTCACCGTTATTCACTCACCTTTCTCCGGTCCAACGGTGCATGCGCGGGTTCTCGTCCAATCAGAGCTGCTCGCTGTGCGTATGTATTTTGGCAAACAACTAATTGCTCACAATGGCGGAACGAAATTGACCGCACCCCCTGCATCCTCGGGCTGTGAGCGCGCTCCTGCCACAGTCCTTCAAATAAGACTGGGAAGCGAGCCCACGCGCCGCCAGGGGGGTAATGAGAATGCGGCAGCGCGCTCTCCCCATAGGATTCAATAGGCTGAAGGATGTAACGACAGCAAAGGGCACCGATTGGATGAGAACCCCACACACGCTCCGTTGGACCGCGGAACAGTGAGTTTTATTGGGTGAACTGGGAGGTTTCACACAGCGGGGCATCCCGATTTTGGATGCCCCAGGGGGAGGGAGTCGATTGGTCCAGGAATCCTATAGATTCCCAGGCCGACCATGGTGGGTTTTGGTCCGCTTTAAAGCAGAACAAAACCCAACGCCGGCCACTGGCCTTCCCTCCGGGATGATCAGATCAGTAAGAGAATGTATGAGACCCCCAGGTCACCGTTATTCACTCACCTTTCTCCGGTCCAACGGTGCATGCGCGGGTTCTCGTCCAATCAGAGCTGCTCGCTGTGCGTATGTATTTTGGCAAACAACTAATTGCTCACAATGGCGGAACGAAATTGACCGCACCCCCTGCATCCTCGGGCTGTGAGCGCGCTCCTGCCACAGTCCTTCAAATAGACTGGGAAGCGAGCCCACGCGCCGCCAGGGGGATAATGAGAATGCGACAGCGCGCTCTCCCCATAGGATTCAATAGGCTGAAGGATGTAAAGACAGCAAAGGGCACCGATTGGATGAGAACCCCACACACGCTCCGTTGGACCGCGGAACGATGAGTTTTATTGGGTGAACTGGGGGGTTTCACACAGCGGGGCGTCACAATTCGCGATACAGAACAAAACCCGGAAAAGTCACATTCCCATGTATTTTCTGCTTTAAAGCAGACCTGAACCCTCCCATGAAATTCTGTGCCATAGATTCCCAAAGCTTACCTACCTCACACAGCCATTTATTAGAGGTCTGCCTTTCCCCAACAAAGCTCCATTCGATGGGGAACAGCAAACGGCTGCACACATATATGGCACCTGTATCTCCTCCAATAGGAGTGCAGCATGCATCTGTCACTTCAGGAGGGGAACAAAACGGGTGAGTATCCCCTGAATTTGGGGCTCACAGGCAGAGGAGGGAGTAGGAGAGTTTGGGACCCTGCTCGGCACCTGGTTGTCACAAATTGGCTTTCAAGCAGGCCCAAACCTAACACCGGCCAGGGATGGCAGTGACCCCACTGTGGCTACTTGAAGCCTGCTTTTAGTTGGGAGGGATGCCCTAAGCCCCGCCTCCTGGGTCATGTGACCAAATGGCAGGAGAATGACAAAATCAATGATCGATATTGACCAACCGACATACTGACACCCAACCTGTTACCACGAACGCATCTGATTGGAGAGCCGCACAAAAGCATGTATGTAGCATGTACCCAGCATGCACCAGTGAGGGAGCCGCCGCCATTACCGCCGGGCACCTGCAGCACTTTCTCTGAGCCAGAGGAAACCCAGCCAGGGACACCCATGGCTTGTCTGTTAGATGATTTACACATACTGACTTATGACTACCTACCTACGTGTGTGTCTGACCTTTATCACCCTATGTGTCTCTATCCAGGAGAAGCAGCTCTTACTGGCCAATAACTACCTACCTATGTGTCTCTATCCAGGAGAGTCAGCTCCTACCGGCCAATAACTACCTACCTATGTGTCTCTATCCAGGAGAGTCAGCTCCTACTGGCCAATAACTACCTACCTATGTGTCTCTATCCAGGAGAGTCAGCTCCTACTGGTGAATAAAATAACTACCTACCTATGTGTCTCTATCCAGGAGAGTCAGCTCCTACTGGTGAATAAAATAACTACCTACCTATATGTCTCTAGTCAGGAGAGTCAGCCCCTACCGGCCAATAACTACCTACCTATGTGTCTCTAGCCAGGAGAGTTAGCTCCTACCGGCCAATAACTACCTACCTATGTGTCTCTAGCCAGGGGAGTTAGCTCCTACTGGCCAATAACTACCTACCTATGTGTCTCTATCCAGGAGAGTCAGCTCCTACTGGTCAATAACTACCTACCTATGTGTCTCTATCCAGGAGAGTCAGCTCCTACTGACCAATAACTACCTACCTATGTGTCTCTAGCCAGGAGAGTCAGCTCCTACTGGCCAATAACTACCTACCTATTAGTCTCTAGCCAGGAGAATCAGCTCCTACTGGCCAATAACTACCTACCTACCTATGTGTCTCTATCCAGGAGAGTCAGCTCCTACTGGCCAATAACTACCTACCTATATGTCTCTATCCAGGAGAGTCAGCCCCTACTGGCCAATAACTACCTACCTATTAGTCTCTAGCCAGGAGAGTTCGCTCCTATTGGTCAATAACTACCTACCTATGTGTCTCTATCCAGGAGAGTCAGCTCCTACTGACCAATAACTACCTACCTATTAGTCTCTAGCCAGGAGAGTTCGCTCCTATTGGTCAATAACTACCTACCTATGTGTCTCTATCCAGGAGAGTCAGCCCCTACTGGCCAATAACTACCTACCTATGTGTCTCTATCCAGGAGAGTCAGCTCCTACTGGTGAATAAAATAACTACCTACCTATGTGTCTCTATCCAGGAGAGTCAGCCCCTACCGGCCAATAACTACCTACCTATGTGTCTCTAGCCAGGGGAGTTAGCTCCTACTGGCCAATAACTACCTACCTATGTGTCTCTATCCAGGAGAGTCAGCTCCTACTGGTCAATAACTACCTACCTATGTGTCTCTATCCAGGAGAGTCAGCTCCTACTGACCAATAACTACCTACCTATGTGTCTCTAGCCAGGAGAGTCAGCCCCCACCGGCCAATAACTACCTACCTATGTGTCTCTAGCCAGGAGAGTTAGCTCCTACCGGCCAATAACTACCTACCTATGTGTCTCTAGCCAGGGGAGTTAGCTCCTACTGGCCAATAACTACCTACCTATGTGTCTCTAGCCATGAGAGTCAGCTCCTACTGGTCAATAACTACCTACCTATGTGTCTCTATCCAGGAGAGTCAGCTCCTACTGACCAATAACTACCTACCTATGTGTCTCTATCCAGGAGAGTCAGCTCCTACTGGCCAATAACGACCTACCTATGTGTCTCTATCCAGGAGAGTCAGCTCCTACTGGCCAATAACTACCTACCTATGTGTCTCTATCCAGGAGAGTCAGCTCCTACTGGCCAATAACTACCTACCTATGTGTCTCTATCCAGGAGAGTCAGCTCCTACTGACCAATAACTACCTACCTATATGTCTCTAGCCAGGAGAGTCAGCTCCTACTGGTCAATAACTACCTACCTATGTGTCTCTATCCAGGAGAGTCAGCACCTACTGACCAATAACTACCTACCTATGTGTCTCTAGCCAGGAGAGTTAGCTCCTACCGGCCAATAACTACCTACCTATGTGTCTCTAGCCAGGAGAGTTCGCTCCTATTGGTCAATAACTACCTACCTATGTGTCTCTATCCAGGAGAGTCAGCTCCTACTGGCCAACTATCGATCAGTATCTACCTACTTCTTTCTAACTACCCCTACTGATCTGTACCTACCTGTATATCCATCTACTCCTACTGATCTGTACCTACCTGTTTGTATCCATCTACTCCCACTGATGTGTACCTACCTGTATATCCATCTACTCCCACTGATCTGTACCTACCTGTATGTGTATCCATCTACCCCTACTGATCTGCCCCTACCCGTGTATCTATCTACTCCTACTGATCTGTACCTACTTATGTGGATCTATCTACTCTTACTGATCAGTACCTACCTATGTGGATCTATCTACTCTTACTGATCAGTACCTACCTATGTGGATCTATCTACTCTTACTGATCTGTACCTACTTATGTGGATCTATCTACTCTTACTGATCTGTACCTACTTATGTGGATCTATCTACTCTTACTGATCTGTACCTACTTATGTGGATCTATCTACTCTTACTGATCTGTACCTGCCTATGTGGATCTATCTACTCCTACTGATGTGATCATCCATGTGTTCTGGCCCCATCACTCGAATGTTTATAGATCGGTCTGCTCTGCACCTAAGGATTGGTCAGCTCATCTTGATATGCTGGTCACATGTCTACAGATAACCTCTCCTGTGTCTCCAGATTGGACTCCTGGAATCGAGCTACACTCGTGTGTGCAGAACCATGTACAATCAGCTGGAGAGTGTCTGAAGATCAGTGTTGTAAAATGTTGTGTTGTGTCTGTGTACTGGTGGGATCGTTCTCTGCTGGTGCCTGTAGATATCATATTGATCAGATCGTTCTCTGTTAGTGTGTTTGTGTTCATGTGATCAGATCTTTTTCTGCTAGTTGAGAAGATCAGATCTTTCATTGTTGATGTGTGTTTGATCTCTGTGTGATCAGATCGTTCTCTGCTAGTTGTATAGCTCACATGGGTGTCTGTTAGTTGTGTTTGTCTCTGTTAGTGTGATCAGATCGTTCTGTGTTGTGTTTGTTCTCAGTTGGTGTGCCCTTCCCTCTGCTGGTTGTATAGATCACATTGGCATCTGTTGCTGTGCATGTGTGTGTTTGTTTCTGTTAGTGTGATCAGATCGCTGTGTGTTAGTTGTGTTTGTTCTCTGTTGTGTGATCTGGTTGTATAGATCACATCGTTGTGTGTTAGTTGTGTTTGTTCTGTTGGTTGTATAGATCACATCGTTGTGTGTTAGTTGTGTTAGTTCTCTGCTGGTTGTATAGATCACATTGGTGCTGCTGTGCATATGTGTGTTCCTGTTGTATAAATCACATCGCTGTGTGTTAGTTGTGTTAGTTCTCTGTTGGTGTGCCCTTCCCTCTGCTGGTTGTATAGGTCACATCGGTGTCTGTCGCTGTGCATATGTGTGTTTGTTTCTGTTAGTGTGATCACATCGTTGTGTGTTAGTTGTGTTTGTTCTGTTGGTTGTATAGATCACATCGTTGTGTGTTAGTTGTGTTTGTTCTGTTGGTTGTATAGATCACACCGGTGTTGCTGTGTGTGTTTGTTTCTGTTCGTGTGATCAGACCGATCTCTGTCGGTGTGATCAGACGGTTGTGCGATGTGGTCTGGGCACCTACCTTGGCGGGTGTATGTCGGGTCGGTGCCTTTGCAGAATGCTGTCACCCGGGGGGGGGGGGGGGGATCGCGGTGCCCAAACTCGCGGCAAGTTGCGGTGTCGGGCGTACGCCCGGGCAGGTAGAGGAGGAGCCCGGCCGCGGAGTGATGCTGAGCCCGGATGGCGAAGTCAGGCACAAACAGCGCGCCCGGCGGGGTGTCGGCGACAATCCGCGCCCGGGGTGACCCGAAATGTGTGTGTGAAGGGCAGGAAAGGGGGCACCGGAGGGGGTGGAGGGCAGTTTAGCCCCCGATACGGGGTGAGAGGAAGGAGGGGGCGGCCGAGGTGCACAAGCCCCGGTGGGGGGTTTAAATGTCCGGAGCGAGCGGAGGAGGAGGGAGTGGGGTGGTGGGGGGGGGGGACACCCGCGGAGGGGAGGGGCCGCCGCTGGCACGCACCTGCTGGGGCTCGGTACTCCAGGATCCAGGGCCGCTCGGGGTGAGCCGGGTGTCGGCGACGTCGCGCGGCTCGTCGGACAGAAGAAGAAGCTTCGGCGGAGACACTGGCAGCGGCGAGCGAGAGCAGCCAGCCAGGCCGCGCGGGGCGTGACGGGAAGCGTAGTCCGGCCACCGCGCCGCCCACCGCTGGCGCCAACGGAGGAGGCAAGGCGAGGGGACTACAACTCCCGGCGTGCCCCGCGCCACCAGCAGCAGCGCAGCCACAGGGCTCATCCCGAGAGGAGGACAGCGGAGAGTGTGACACTGTGCAACAGCAGCGCACACCCGAGGGACGCCCGACTTACTCACCTATCCCCAACACTGATATGTGTCCTACTTACCTATCTCCAGCACTGATCTGTGCCCGACTTACTCACCTATCCCCAGCACTGATCTGTGCCCGACTTACCTATCCCCAGCACTGATCTGTGTCTGACTTACCTATCCCCAACACTGATATGTGTCCTACTTACCTATCCCCAACACTGATCTGTGTCTGACTTACTCACCTATCCCCAGCACTGATCTGTGTCTGACTTACCTATCCCCAACACTGATCTGTGTCTGACTTACTCACCTATCCCCAGCACTGATCTGTGTCTGACTTACCTATCCCCAACACTGATATGTGTCCTACTTACCTATCCTCAACACTGATCTGTGCCCACTACTCACCTATCCCCAACACTGATCTGTGCCTGACTTACCTATACCAACACTGATCTGTGCCCACTACTCACCTATCCCCAACACTGATCTGTGCCCGACTTACCTATCCCCAGCACTGATCTGTGCCTGACTTACTCACCTATCCCCAACACTGATCTGTGCCTGACTTACCTATCCCCAACAGTGATCTGTGCCCACTACTCACCTATCCCCAACACTGATCTGTGCCCGACCTACCTATCCCCAGCACTGATCTGTGCCTGACTTACCTATCCCCAACAGTGATCTGTGCCTGACTTACCTATCCCCAACAGTGATCTGTGCCCACTACTCACCTATCCCCAACACTGATCTGTGCCTGACTTACCTATCCCCAACAGTGATCTGTGCCTGACTTACCTATCCCCAACAGTGATCTGTGCCCACTACTCACCTATCCCCAGCACTGATCTGTGCCCAACTTACCTATCCCCAGCACTCATTTGTGCCCACTACTCACCTATCCCCCACACTGATCTGTGCCCGACTTACCTATCCCCAACACTGATCTGTGCCTGCTACTCACCTATCCCCCACGCTGATCTGTGCCCGACTTAACAATCCCCAGTACTGATCTGTGCCCACTACTCACCTATCCCCAACACTGATCTGTACCTACTTACTCACCTACTGGCAACACTAATCTGTGCCCCCTATCTACCTACCCCCAACACCGATCTGTACCCCCTACACACTCACCCCCACACCAATCTTTACCCCCAACACTGATCTGTGCCCACTACTCACCTACACTGAACTGTACCCCCTACTTACTCATCTACCCCAATATCAATCTATACATCCTACTTCCCCCCCCCCCCCACACTAACCTATACCCCCTACTCATTTATACGCCAAACTGCACCAACATGTATACCTATAACTCGTGTACCCCAGCATTCCCCCCACATGGCCTGGCAAATATACCCCCCACTGACCTACCTGCATGTATCAGCTGCACAGACTTGTAGCACCCTTATATACTGCAGCACTTATCTATACCCCCCTACGCTACAAACCTACCCACTACATGTACTCCACAACAATATGCAGAGCACTAAATATACCCCCTACACTGATCAATACCTCCTACTCACATACCGACCCCTACATTTCCCCTGTACCACACAGTCATATAGTGCTCTAAATATCCCCCTACAGTAAACTATTCCCCCTACTCACCTACCTATACCTACATGTCCCCTGTACCACACAGTCATGTGGAGCCCTAAATATACCCCCTACACTGATCAATACCCCCTACTCACCTACCTACCCCTACATGTCCCCTTTACCACACTGTCATGTAGTGCCCTAAATATACCCCCTACACTAATCCATACCCCCTACTCACCTACTACCTCTACATGTCCCCTGTACCACACTGTCATGTAGAGCCCTAAATATATCCCCTACACTGATCTATACCCCCTACTCACCTACCTACCCCTACATGTCCCCTGTACCACACAATCATGTGGAGCCTTAAATATCCCCCCTACTCACCTATCTACCCCCTACATGTTCCCTGTACCACACTGTCATGTAGAGCCCTAAATATCCCCCCTACACTGATCAATACCCCCTACTCGCCTACCTACCCCTACATGTCCCCTGTACCAAACCGTCATGTGAAGCCCTAATTATCCCCCCCACAGTAATCTATACCCCCTACTCACCTACCTACCTCTACATGTCCCTTGTACTACACCAGCATGTGGAGCCCTAAATATCCCCCTACAGTAATCTATACCCCCTACTTACCTAGCCCCCTGTAACTCTATCCTGCATTGAAAAATTAGAGCCCCACAGAACCAAACATACCACCAAAACACACATACACACATATATATATATATATATATATATATATATATAATAAAAAAATGTAAAACATTCACATAAACATGGAATGGAATATTGTTACATAACACTGCGCTTAAGAAATAATGACAGTTAATATATTCGATATATATATATATATATATATATATATATATATATATCCCATAGCACTGATCCATACTCCATATCCTGATATATACCCCTATTCACCTAACACCCCCCCCCCCCCAGATGCACCCCATGCTATACTAAAAAAAAGAACTGGTATATACCCCAAAATATTGAAAGATTCCCAAAAAGAGTACAAAGTACCTTATTATATCCCTGAGAACATTGATGTATACTACACACAGCAGCACAATATAAACCCCCAACAGCACCAATATATGTACACAATACATTAACTAACACAATAGAGATCCTAAATCCTGTTTCCCACCCAACACTGATATATACGTTTGGCTCATAGTCCCACACAATACTGTTATATGCCATATAGACCCCCATCTACCACTGATATATATACAACTTATTTATGCAGCACTGAAACTTTGAGGCTGATTCATTACTAGCGCATCGGCAGATGAGCGTCTGTATAGCGGTGCTTAGAGTGACCACTAGTAGATGCTCGTGGGCGGGTATCGGGCGCTGTAACATAGCGCCTCGGTCCCTGTAGTAATGTGGTCGGCATTGTTGAAGTGATGTGTGTTGGGCGCTAGAGCACTACACGGAGCGAAAGGTAGCTCCAGCTCAGTGTGTCCGGCACTCGACGCTCCACACCATATTTATCAAAAAACTACACACACACACAGCATCGGCGCTCTAAAGCTGGGCGCTGTAGCATAGAGCGCCAGGAGCCTTGTGATTAAAGTCTGTTTTTGAACACATATATACCAGTAACAAAGTGACAACACATGGAATGACATTGTTAGAACACTGTGACAATAACACTTTAGTGACAATTCTGCATAAAAATATAAAAAACGTTTGCAGCCAGGAGACGTCACACAATGACTGGAGCAAAAAAAAAAAAAAAAGCCAAACACGCTGTTTAAACACAAGCAAATGAACAGCCATTGAAATGTATGGGAGAGCGACACTGAGCGAAAGGTACTACATGGCGCTCTGGAAGCTCGAGCGCCGGCGCTATACACTGAGCCGCCTGTAATAATACATGTGACGCTACATGGCGCTGTTAGAGGCGCTCACCAGATTCACTTTCATAAATGTGGTTTTGCGTACAGCGTCTAGCGCTTACCACATGCTGCCTGCCGCTTCGAGGCGCTACCTGGCGCTATCCCTTCTTAAATAACCCCTATAGTCTAGACAACACATGTATATATGCCACCTATTCCACGTGCGGCTGTGATATACACCACACAACTTCCATATATAACACACAAATATACTCACACAGCATTCATATACCACATATTATCTGTGCAATACTAACATGCACCACATATACTTCACACAACACTGATATATACCACAAATTCTCCACACAGCCTAATATTTTTCACAAAATGCTCATATACTGTATGTCACATGTACCCCAAATACGCTCACAGCACCAATTTACTGTATACCCTATATTCTCCACACAACACTGATAAATAACAAATCTTCTCCACACAACATTGATATATACCAAATATAATCTACACAACACTGATATATACCAAATATTCTCCACACAAAACTGATATATACCAAATATTCTCCACACATCCTTGATATATACCAAATATTCTCCACACAATGCTGATATATACCAAATATTCTCCACACAATGCTGATATATACCAAATATTCTCCACACAATGCTGATATATACCAAATATTCTCCACACAACACTGATATATACCAAATATTCTCCACACAACACTGATATATACCAACTATTCTCCACACAACACTGATATATACCAAATATTCTCCACACATTGCTGATATATACCAAATATTCTCCACACAACACTGATATATACCAAATATTCTCCACACAACGCTGATATATACCAAATATTCTCCACACAACGCTGATATATACCAAATATTCTCCACACAACGCTGATATATACCAAATATTCTCCACACAACGCTGATATATACCAAATATTCTCCACACAACACTGATATATACCAAATATTCTCCACACAATGCTGATATATGCCAAATATTCTCCACACAACACTGATATATACCAAATATTCTCCATACAACGCTGATATATACCAAATACATAACACTGATATATACCAAATATTCTCCACATAACACTGATATATACCAAATATTCTCCACACAACACTGATATATACCAGATATTCTCCACACAACACTGATATATACCAAATATTCTCCACACAACACTGATATATACCAAATATTCTCCACACAACGCTGATATATACCAAATATTCTCCACACAACACTGATATATACCAAATATTCTCCACACAACACTGATATATACCAAATATTCTCCACACAACGCCGATATATACCAAATATTCTCCACACAACACTGATATATACCAAATATTCTCCACACAACACTGATATATACCAAATATTCTCCACACAACACTGATATATACCAAATATTCTCCATACAATGCTGATATATACCAAATATTCTCAACACAACACTGATATATACCAAATATTCTCCACATAACACTGATATATACCAAATATTCTCCACACAACACTGATATATACCAAATATTCTCCACACAGCACTGATATATACCACATATTCTCCACTCAACACTGATATATACCGTACCTCATATTCTCCACACAACACTATAATATACCACATATTGTCCACATAACACTGATTTATGCCACATATTCTCCACACAACACTGATATATACCAAATATTCTCCACACAACACTGATATATACCAAATATTCTCCACACAACACTGATATATACCAAATATTCTCCACACAACACTGATATATACCAAATATTCTCCACACAACACTGATATATACCAAATATTCTCCACACAACACTGATATATACCAAATATTCTCCACTCAACACTGATATATACCAAATATTCTCCACACAACACTGATATATACCAAATATTCTCCACACAACACTGATATATACCAAATATTCTCCACACAACGCTGATATATACCAAATATTCTCCACACAACGCTGATATATACCAAATATTCTCCACACAACGCTGATATATACCAAATATTCTCCACACAACACTGATATATACCAAATATTCTCCACACAACACTGATATATTCCAGATATTCTCCACATAACACTGATATATACCAAATATTCTCCACACAACGCTGATATATACCAAATATTCTCCACACAACGCAGATATATGCCAAATATTCTCCACACAACACTGATATATACCAAATATTCTCCATACAACGCTGATATATACCAAATACATAACACTGATATATACCAAATATTCTCCACATAACACTGATATATACCAAATATTCTCCACACAACACTGATATATACCAAATATTCTCCACACAACACTGATATATACCAAATATTCTCCACACAACGCTGATATATACCAAATATTCTCCACACAACGCTGATATATGCCAAATATTCTCCACACAACACTGATATATACCAAATATTCTCCATACAACGCTGATATATACCAAATACATAACACTGATATATACCAAATATTCTCCACATAACACTGATATATACCAAATATTCTCCACACAACACTGATATATACCAGATATTCTCCACACAACACTGATATATACCAAATATTCTCCACACAACACTGATATATACCAAATATTCTCCACACAACGCTGATATATACCAAATATTCTCCACACAACACTGATATATACCAAATATTCTCCACACAACACTGATATATACCAAATATTCTCCACACAACGCTGATATATACCAAATATTCTCCACACAACACTGATATATACCAAATATTCTCCACACAACACTGATATATACCAAATATTCTCCACACAACACTGATATATACCAAATATTCTCCATACAATGCTGATATATACCAAATATTCTCAACACAACACTGATATATACCAAATATTCTCCACATAA
Organism: Gastrophryne carolinensis; assembly: GCA_027917425.1. Lineage (NCBI taxonomy): Eukaryota > Metazoa > Chordata > Amphibia > Anura > Microhylidae > Gastrophryne > Gastrophryne carolinensis. The sequence goes on along the minus strand of CM051235.1, from coordinate 16,370,343 downwards.
CACTGATATATACCAAATATTCTCCACACAACACTGATATATACCAAATATTCTCCACACAACACTGATATATACCACATATTCTCCACTCAACACTGATATATACCGTACCTCATATTCTCCACACAACACTATAATATACCACATATTGTCCACATAACACTGATTTATGCCACATATTCTCCACACAACACTGATATATACCAAATATTCTCCACACAACACTGATATATACCAAATATTCTCCACACAACACTGATATATACCAAATATTCTCCACACAACACTGATATATACCAAATATTCTCCACACAACACTGATATATACCAAATATTCTCCACACAACACTGATATATACCAAATATTCTCCACTCAACACTGTTATATACCAAATGTTCTCCACTCAACACTGATATATGCCAAATATTCTCCACTCAACACTGATATATACCAAATATTCTCCACTCAACACTGATATATACCAAATATTCTCCATACAACACTATAATATACCACATATTGTCCACATAACACTGATTTATGCCACATATTCTCCACACAACACTGATATATGCCACATATTGTCCAAACAACGATATATGGCACATCTTCATTACATAACACTGTTAAACGCCACATGTCCCTGATATATACCACATATTGTCCACATAACACTGATATAAACCACATATATTCTACACAACATTGATATATACCACATATTCAACATTGAATATTACAACACAGGCTGTGGGCTTTAATGGTTGGAGTACCATACATAGTAGAGAACCAGTAGTTGTGTGTCAGTGTGTGACACTTGTTTGCTTTCAGTGACTAAAGGTACCAGACAATTGAATTTGGCCTTGTATATAGCACACACACTGCACTGATATATAGATTCATGCCATATATTCTCTAAACACCACAACTCACTGTCATAAGACTCACTGACACACATTCTCCATACAGTGCTGACTGACACACACATTCCATACGCCTGATAAATTAACACAATGCACCTAACAAAGACACACCTGTTACACTCCTCCCATCAGCATAGCCACCACCTCCATCTAAAAACACTAGATAGTCTATGGTGGAACTACACTGCCACACCAGACCATCACACCATATCTAGACACACAACCTGCACCCACACTGTCACACCGTAACTAGTTACACAACCTGCACACACACTGCCACACCAGACCGTCACACCATATCTAGACACACAACCTGCACCCACACTGTCACACCGTAACTAGTTACACAACCTGCACACACACTGCCACACCAGACCGTCACACCATATCTAGACACACAACCTGCACCCACACTGTCACACCGTAACTAGTTACACAACCTGCACACACACTGCCACACCAGACCGTCACACCATATCTAGACACACAACCTGCACCCACACTGTCACACCGTAACTAGTTACACAACCTGCATACACACTGCCATACCAGGCTGTAAGGCTGTAACAAGATACACAACCTGCACCCACACTGTCACACCATAACTAGATGCACAACCCGCACTCACAATTCCACACTGTAACTGGATGCACAACCTGCACTGACACAGCCACAACGAAACTAGATACGCAGCCTGCACCCACACTGACACACCGTAACTAGATACACAAACTGCACCCACACTGCCACAACAAAACTACATACACAACCTGCATAAACACTACCACACCGTAATTAGACACACAACCCGCATCCACACTGCCACACTGTAACTAGATACACAAACTGCACCCTCACTGTCACACTGTAACTAGATGCACAACCTGCACCCACAGTGCCACACCGAAACTAGATACACAACCTGCACCCACAGTGCCACACTGAAACTAGATACACAACCTGCACCCACAGTGCCACACCGAAACTAGATACACAACCTGCACCCACAGTGCCACAATGAAACTACATACACAACCTAAACCCACTCTGCCACACTTTAACTTAATACACAATCTTTACCCACACTGCCACAGCTTACCTAGATACACAATTTGCATCCACGCTGCCACACCATAACTAGATACACACTCTGTATTCACACTGACACTCTGTACCTAGATACACAACCTGCACCCACACTGCCACAGCATACCTAGATATACAGTTTGCACCCACAGTGCCACACCTTAACTAGATACACAACCTGCACACACACTGTTACAACTTACCTAGATATAAAACTGCCCCAATGGTGAACCTAGATACACAACCTGCACCCACAGTGCTACAGCATAACTAGATACACACCCTGCACCCACAGTGCCACACCGAAACTAGATACACAACCTGCACCCACAGTGCCACAATAAAACTACATACACAACCTGCACCCACACTGCCACACTATAACTAAATACGTAGCCCGCACCCACACTGCCACACCATAACTAGATACACAACCTACCCTGCCAAACCATAACTACCGTAGATACACAACTTACAACTACACTGCCACACTGTAACTAGATACACAACTTGCATCCACACTGCCACACCATACTTGGATGCAAAACCCACATACACAACCTAAACCCACTCTGCCACACTTTAACTTAATACACAATCTTTACCCACACTGCCACAGCTTACCTAGATACACAATTTGCATCCACGCTGCCACACCATAACTAGATACACACTCTGTATTCACACTGACACTCTGTACCTAGATACACAACCTGCACCCACACTGCCACAGCATACCTAGATATACAGTTTGCACCCACAGTGCCACACCTTAACTAGATACACAACCTGCACACACACTGTTACAACTTACCTAGATATAAAACTGCCCCAATGGTGAACCTAGATACACAACCTGCACCCACAGTGCTACAGCATAACTAGATACACACCCTGCACCCACAGTGTCACACCGTAACTAGATACACAACCTGCACCCACGGTGCCACACCATAACTTCATATACAACCTGCACCCACAGTGCCACACCGTAACTAGATACACAACCTGCAACCACAGTGCCACACCTTAATGAGATACACAACTTGCTCCCACAGTGCCACACTGTAACTAGATGCACAACGTGCGCCCACAGTGTCACACTGTAACTATGTACACAACCTGCACCCACAGTACCACACCGTAACTAGATATACATCCTGCACCCACAGTGCCACACGGTAACTAGATAAACAACCTGTGCCCACAGTGCCACATCGTAACTATATACACAACCTGCAACCACAGTGCCACACCGTAATGAGATACACAACCTGCGCCCACAGTGCCACATCGTAACTAGATACACAACCTGCGCACACATACACACTCTTACAGCTTACCTAGATATAAAACCTGCACCAATACTCCCATGGTGAACCTAGATCTGCATCCACAGTGCCACACTGCCACACACTGCCAACATTGCCACAACGTAACTAGATACACCTGTGCCCACAGTGCCACACATTAATGAGATACACAACCTGCACCCACAGTGCCACACCGTAACTAGATACACAACCCGCACCCACGGTGCCACATTGTAACTAGCTACACAACCTTCACCCGAGAGTGCGCCCTGTCTTTTCTGCCCCTCTGGTATGGGAGAAGCCATATTGGAGTCTTGTCAAGCTGACAATAAGTGTCTTATCAGGTATAGTCACTGAACAGACACACCCTGGTGAGAATGACACAGATGGGGATTGGACTAATGCTACCCCCCCCCACCATTAATAGCTAAGCAAGAGTCCTAGTCTTTGTATTAAACAACTCCCATAAGACCTAATCTCAGCTAGGGCTAACATTCACCAGGAATTCAGTTTGGTCAATCTCTGTAAGTCTGGATTTTATTCTTTGATGTTTGCATTACCTTATACAGGGATACAAGGGATACAGAAGGCAACAATAATTGTTAGACCATTGTGTCGGGCTACATTTGGCACTGTCCTAAACTGTTTTAAATCGAAGAGGAAATGGCAGAGATCTCAAGGTTTACAGTTTCACCTTATGATTTACCTTTTGAAATATTTAGGTGCGGGCCTCGGCTCTGTGATGGCGCATAATAATCAGCATAATAGGCGGGGTCTGTAATACAGGCATTTTCATCACCCTGGCTGTTCTCCCTCTCTCCCAATGTCCACAGTCTGATGTTGCGGAGCTTTAGACCACAAGCGTAGCCCTATGATTGGTGGTCTATGGCAAAGGAATTCAGGGAGTGTGCCACTACTCTTTGCCTTGTTTCTACTTTTAGTAGCAGCTGTGTTCTTACAGGGAGAACGCAGCAATGATGAGGTGAGCTGCTGAATGGCAGTTTATGCACTTTGCCCTTTAAGTATTTGTTTTTGTTTTTTCTAATAGGCAGGTATCAATGACTGCTGCCATGTTATCAGTTACTGGACATCGGTTCAAAATGAGGTTCTGCCTGCCTGTCAAGCCTTGATCCCAGTAGCGACAACCTAGCGTATAGCAACATACACCTCCTCGGCACGCGGCACTCACTGCTTCGCCTTATGACTGTGCACAGCCACGCCTGCCATTCAGTTACAGCAGCCGAAATAATTGTGAGAGAGGCAGCTGTTGGTCGCGCATGCGCTGTTCATTGACGGGGCAGGAATATCGGGCAACTGGCGGGGTTGCGGATGTCCCAGGGGTTGGTACCTAACCGGATATAGCATCTTATAAAAGTTAGATCCTGTTTGGTCCACTATCTTGGGTTTTGATCCTTACCCCCTGGGCATCCTGATGTCCCGCTGTGTGAGCCCCCGGCTCACCCCCTCAGACTTACTTAATCACCGTTCCCACAATGCTTCCTCTGGCATTTGTGCACCTAACGGCATATGCCCTGCTGTGTGAAACCCCCCAGGTCACAGAGTCCACTTGCTAGAGCAGCCGTCTTGAATCCTTGCCACACTTGTGAGCTGCGTCATCACTCGCCTCCCGTCGGCTGTGCACTGCCCCACACAGCCATTCAGTTGCGGTGGGCAGGGACGCACACCGCCGAGAATCGGAGCAGTTGATGCCGGGCGCAAGTGCGGCTAGGATTCGGGTGGCAGCTCTAGCCGCAGCATGTGCCTGAGGAGAGGTACTCTCCTTTCCGAGGAAAGGTGAGGTTACTGCTCACCTTGGGGGGGGGGGGGGGGTTCACACAGCGGGGAATCCTAGTTCAGAATGCCCCCAGGGGAGGGAGTAACCATGCTCTGAAGTCTCATAGACTCCAGGGTGTTTTTTGGTCTGTTTTAATATTAATCATAAGAAACAGTTCAGTACAATTCTGCCTATTGTGCTCTATGGGATCTAAACCTACTTTGCCACTATAAACTGGCGCCGCTTTGAGAAGAATGACAGTCACCTCAAACTGTATGGAGCGTGTGATAAATTAGATGCGGGTTTGCGGACACATCGGCGCTGGCTGTTTTTTTGTTTGTAAAAACGAGCACCGAGTGGTGCTGCAGCTAAATATTGGAGCTGCTACTTTATAAGTGGTCAGTATCTACACGCGTAGCAAACAGCCAAAATCGCCGTAGGTTTAGGATTCTTTCAATCTCACTTTGTTTGGATCGGCATGAAACCTACCGAAGAATCATTTCATTTCTATTTCGGCCAGGGTACCAACATTAGGTGACATAGGTGGAGGGGAAACTAGCCAAAATTCTAACCGATTTAGCAATCTCCGGACAATTGCTTCTTTCAGGACCCTGATTGCATCTAAACCTTTTCATCCGTGTTGCAGAACCTGTGTTACAAACACACACACACACGCGCAAATACACGCACACACACACACCCTCCCTGATCTGTCATATGACCCGTTCTCCTGCCATCTAGGGCCCTCGTTCTCATTGCCCTTAGGACCCCTCATTACGAGCAGTTCCTCTCCTTGGAACTCCGTCCTCCTAATTGGACAGATCTCCTGGCTGAGCACGGATGTTACCGCTCGCTGATCACCAGGTTGCAGGAGCCTGGCGTTTTTTTTTTTCTTCAGGAAAGCCGTGCTGCCTCTGCTTTCATGATTGCACGCGCTAATCAGTCACAGGAAGGAGATCCCGGACTCCATTACACGGCAACGTGACATGCACAGATCCTCTTGCCGCCTGCTTACGACCGATCCCGAGTCGGTTAGAGAGCGAGGGATCCGGCACGGCGAATCTTACGTCAATCCCCTTTAGAAATTAAGGGAGGGGAGAGGGGGATATTATTCATTGAATCCTCGCAGTCAAAGTGCAAACGAGGATCCCTGCAAATAGAATGCAGCGGGTTCACCGTCCAAAAATGGACTTAGGCACATTCCCTTCGCTGCATGGCGCCTCAGCTATGCGCAGACATCCCCTTTTCAGTCGCACGCAGTTCAACTCGCTGTAGTTTAGTTTGGATCGCACAGCGGATCGAGCGCAACATCTGCACAAAACAACACCCCCCCCTCATAGGAACAGTATATCGACGATGTACACGCTCCAGCTCGCTGCAAGTCGATCCTGTCGCTGCAACGGAAGCCAATTATTAATATGTCCTCTCGCTGCAAGGCGTGTCCGCTGGCAGGTACACCCCCTCCCAGCTAGTCGTGCGTCTATCCGCCATCAATTAACAGAGAGGCGCATTTATCATACCTCTGCTGCAACAAAAGAAAAAAGGTCGTCAACGTAGCGATGCCATACACGTAGCGAGGCCGTCGAGTGGGATTGTCCCTGCTCCTGCTAATCTGCTCATGTGTACAAAACAAAGTCATTCACTGCCTCTACCAGAGAGCGTACTGTCCATCCCAACGCTCTCTTATATGAGGAGACAGTCCCGTTTTTTTACCCCACGTCCCTCCCTCCTTTGTTGTCCTCACTTGTTTCTTCTCTCTGGCGGTGTTTGGGGTGTGCAGTCGCACAGGGCGCCGTCCCAGTCTCTTTTAGGGGGACCAGATCTGTCTTTTACACAGGGTAGAAAAATACCAGGCTCAGACTGGCCCACAGGGTTACATGGAGCCCAAGCTCAACATAGATGCATCTATTGGAGGTTCACAGTAGCATAGAAAGCAGAGTGCTAGGACCTAATATTTAGATGGTATGGGATATTTAGAATTTTAATGGAGGCCCTGTGGCCATATATCAGCACCTGGATAGCCTGGGCACACCATGTTACATTCTGGGTTGTAGACAGGATATTTAGATTGTATGGGATATATATAATTGTAATGGAGGACCTGTGGCCATATATGAGCACCTGGATGGCCTGGGCACACCATGTTACATTCTGGGTTGTAGACAGGACAGGGTTAAGTTATACAGGTCACCTTGTTTGTGTTACGGTACATGCAGGCTCAGACTGACCCACCAGGAAAAAAAAAACAGATGGGCTCCTGGTCTACGGGCCCTTTGAGGGCCTTCATCACCTAAACCTGAACTGGGTATAGCTTGTTTGTGGCATCCCAAGTGCACACACAGAGACAATACATTTGGGAAAATGTTTCTGTGCACGGGCCCTGAATGTAAGCTGGTAATACTTGCATCAAAATGTGGGGTGGGCCCCCAGAGTCAGTTCTACTAGAGGGGCCCCAACCATCCTAGTCCGACCAACTACAAATGCAGTGTTACAGAGTTCACAAAGAATAGTCTGAATACAAGATACAATAGGAGGGAGCCCTGCCCTCACGAGCTTACAGTCTCATAGAAACCTAGAAGGTTGGTGGCAGAAGGAGACCATATGGTCCATCTTGTCTGCCTCATGTGTACACTGTATGTTCTCTTTATCTTAGGATGGGTGTATGCTTATCCCAGGCATGCTTAAAGCGGAACTAAACCCAGGAATTTGACTTTCCCGGGGCTTTCGTTCCTGAGGGGCATGCGCCGGCGTGCAGCCAATCGGAGCCGTTCTTTTCACGTGACAACCGATGGCTGTCGTTGACGCAAGCAGTCACATCCCTGGCTGCCGCATCTGGATGAGGATGCAGGGGATACGGCAGCACGGGCTCCACACTGAAATGAGGGGGGGCTCACACAGCTGGCCAAAAATTGGGATGCCCCGGGGGGAAGCCAGACAGATTCCAGGCCGGGTGGGCTTTGTTCCACTTTAAATTAATTTATTGTTGATTTTTTTCAACTACCTCTGCTGGGAGTTTATTCCCAGCATTTACTACTCTTTCTGTGAAATAATACTTCTTAGTGTTGCTCCTGATCTCCCCTCCAACTAGCTTCAGGCTGTGATATAATTGAACTTCCCCATCTCCCTCTTTCTTTTGTGCATTTTCTCTTCTTTTTTATATTTTAATGTTTTCCTCTTTGATTTTTTTTATCTTTCTCCCTTTCCCTCTTTTTCATTTCTTTGCTGCATTTCTGCCTCCTTTCTGCCTCAATTGCCTGTCAGCTAAACTGCCCAATGCAGTCCCATGCTGTCTCTTTGCTCTGGTTGCAGAAAGGATGTGGGATTTTCCAGTGCCTCACCCACTCATCCTGACCACAAATTCAAGCCTTAGGCTCATGTCAGGTTGGCACCCCCTCTCTCAATGACAGGCTAGAATGGAGCCCTCCACACACTGTCACTCAAGCCCGGAGCATGCCATTGCAATGCACACAGTGCGCTATCACTCTCATAACAGAGGATAGCACAACATGAGGTGAAACACTAATCGGAGGAAAGCCAGGCCATGCACCGGGGGATCGATGGACCTTCACTCTGAATAAGAGCCTATATTATATGTTTCCCACACCCTGTACATACAGATTGTCCACATTAAAAATCATCCTACCTGCATCTACTGCATGTTATGAGCCTTTAGACATCCAAGATGGCGGCTTATGGAAGCTGCCATCTTATCAGGCAGCCTGCAAACAGGAAGTGCCTCCTGACTGTGCTGCTCTGCATTCTGGGACTGCTGATCTTTTCCTGACCCCAGCTCTGCTCTGTCTGAGCAAAGCACAGCTATAACCCGCCCCCCTGTACCTTATACCGCTCTCCTCTCCTCATTAAGTGTGATGCTTCTGAGTCAAGATGGCGGCGCCCGTATCCTAAATTCCTGAACAGAGTTGCAGCCCAGTGGGGGAAAGAATAATAAGTTAGTGACTAAAAACGTAAAATATATTAATTTTAGATGCTGGGGAACCGTTTTTTTAAGAGTTTGGGCTTTTCATTAAATACGCTGAAGGTCCGGTTTAAGCATAATGGCTACACTGGGGAATTCACACCCCTGGGTTTGGTCCTCTATAAAGTCAATATACAGGCAATACAATAAAAAAATGCTATACTCACCTTTTATGTCCCACAGGGGTGAATGGAGCTCTGATGGCCGGATCCCCACTATCCTCTAATGGGGGCGTACATGCGCTGGGCACTCAAAAATGCCAAAAGCTCATATACCAGTAGTGCAACTGCAACCCACACCCGTGCCGTTGTATCAGGGATCAAGTAGGGTTCCTGGAAACTGGGGGGTTTCACAAACATCTGCAGAAGTATGCTTAAGCTGCACCACCAAGTGCCAAGGTGCCTCTGTGGCACCTGGGGTGCAAGCACATGGGGTGTGGGGTCTAGGCTGTATTGCAAGGTCTTTGACCCTTCCACTCCATGGGCTGTACTTGAAGATATAGGGCAACCTCAGGTAAGCCTGCTCCCAATTTATCTACTGCATTGTATGTCCCAAATGGGGCTCCCAGATATTAAGAGTTAGGACTGCACCTCACAGAGGCACCTCAGCACTTGGTGGTGCAGCTTCAGCTACTTCTGCTTTTTAACCAAGTTTAGAGACAGACTGTAGGTTGGTCTGCAAGCTAACAGGGTTGAGTGCTGTGGCTCCTTTAAGACTTTTGTATGCCGAATTGGGATGCCCTGGGGAGAGGGAATCTGGTGGCCCTGGAGTCTTATAGATTCCAGGGCCACCCAAGATGTGTATTAATCCACTTTAAATATTAAACATGTCCACGTCCATTTAGTCCCCTGTCCAATGGCGCTCTGGTCTGCTGGTCTTTGGGTCTGCTGATTAAAGGGGAGCCCTTCCATGCACCGTGAGACGGGGGTAAAAAAAAGTTTCCCATTGCAGGGCATCCCAAATCCGGGTGCCTCAGGGGCAAGAACCAAAACCCAGGATAGGTATCGGTCCACTTTAGGATGCCACCTGGTGTAGGGACGTTAGCCCTTTGGCTGTGTAATCAGGACAGATGGAACTAATATTGATTATTTCCCAGTGAGATCAGACAGGGTTTTCTAACCTTGCCTTCCTGTTGTTTTTGCAGATGGCCACGGGCCGGCGGCATCTGTTCCCGAGCTACAGCCATAAATGGCTCGACTGGACTAAAGTCAATCAAGGTTGGTAGGAGGAGCAGATAGGGTCCGCCCCTATTGGCCAGCTGCTACATTAACCCGCACGTCAGGCCCTACTGTCAGTGCTTATGAAGAGGAGAAGAGTAGGGATCGCTCTCAATTCACTTAGAGACACAGCACTGATGGGGTTAAAGCGGAACAACACCTGGAAATTTGACTATTCTAAGTATACAGCACGTCCTGTTCCAGAATATATTCCTTACTCTTGGGTTATACATCCAGTAGATGGCGCTGGACTGCAGAGACAGAAAACTGGCCCCTCCCGGACCCATATATACCTGAGACCTCCCACAAAATCCCCAGTTCTTCTCTGCAGTCTGGGCTGCGATGACTAGAAGATGGCTCTCTCTACTCGCAGGTGAGCGGGGCTATTAGCCTGCGGCCCTGTAGGACTATTCCCACCTGTTTCCTTTTACTGCCTCCCAGCTCAGGCTGCTCTGGTTCAGCCGCTGTCAGGTGCTAAGGAGCGCTGCTCTAACCGCAGTCCCCCACCAAAGGGTAGGCGGTACAGGCCCATGGTGAGCCTTATGGGATGCCCCTCCCGCGTCTTATGCCCCTCGCCCCCTGTCCCCACAGTTGGCTCCCTTTAGGCTGGCCGTCGCTTCCCCTTCGCTCTCCCTGGTAGATCTCGGGGGGGGGGGGGGGGGGGGGTGCATGTCTTGTATATATGATTTATGTGATTATCCCCTTTGAATTGGTTGCACTGGTTTCTTTTGCCGCCGCCGCACGCTTGTACTCCGCTCCACGGTCGGCGGCGACATCGCCTCAGGCGTTGCTGCGCCATCATTGGCTGGTCTTGTCATGTGGGCCCTTTCGCGCTCTTCGGGGGGGGGCGGGCCTTGAGGCTGACGCGTTCTGCATCGCTGTCTCCGCGACCCGCCCCTCGAGGTGTATGCGGGCACCATTTTAGCTCTTTGCTGCGTGTGTCTGGTGTCTCCCTATCCCAGTCCGTAAGTGCCCCTGCGTGCTGATTTATTTTGTATTTCTCTGTATTGCATATTGCTTATGGGATCTTTTTGCTTATGTCTTGCAGGCGGGTCAAACTTTTGTGGTTTCTCCCGGTCCTATCCCCTCTATTTAGTGTTAACTCTTATTGGAGGGCTATTGTATTCCCTTACACTCCCACTTCCCTAGCGGGCTATTGGGGCATCCCGGGTAGCCTTATTGGCGTCAATCCCTATTGGCCTATTGTGCCACAATAATCACCATATGGAGGCTTCTCAGGATAATGTGCTCGGGGTTCCTTCGGGACAAGCCCGGCTGTGTGTGGCGTGTGGGGTATCCCCTATAAGTGATGATGTCAGGGTGTGTGTACCCTGCGCCCAGCAGACGCTTGCACTGCAGTCTGGGTTACCGGTGGCTGGGCCTGCACTCCCTCTGGCTTCGCCTACACCCCCACGCTTACATATGACTCCTAGTGAGGTGCATACCAGTGGGGAGTCTCAACCTGATTTGGCTGCACAGGTTGCCAGCATTGAGAGACATATTGGCCAGCGTAAGGCTTCTGCTAAGAAGCGGCATTTATCACCTGGTGTTTTCCTCTTTCCTATGGAGGCTGAGGAATTTTTTTACATTACCGGTTATACCCCCCTGGAAGAGGGGGAATTATTTTCTGATTCAGAATCATCTGAGGAACAATCCAGGGTGTATGGTGCCGATTCCGGGTCTGACCCATGGGCTTCAGATGATACTGACAGGCTTTTAGTTCACATTTTTGAAGTACTCTGTATCTCTCCTCCTGCTGTGGCTCTGCGGCAGCAGGGGGAGCTGTTTCATACTGTTAAACCACGCTTGGGGTTTCCTGAACAAACTCATTTTAATGTTTTAGTGCTCAAGGAGTGGGAACGGCCTAGTCGGCTCCCCGGGGTGCCAAAGAGATGGGATAAGAGGTATCCCTTTCCTGCTGAAATGGTTAAACGGTGGTCATGTCCTCCCGAGGTGGATGCACCAGTTCTGGGGTTGTCCAACACATCCGTCATGCATTCCCCTGACTCTACTACACTGAGGGATGGGGAGGACAGGCGCATAGATCAGCTGGCTTGCCATGCCTTTGCCTGTGTGGGGACCGCGCTGCGTCCGGTCTGTGCCTCTGCCTCGGCTGTTGCTATTAAAAGCCTGCTCAGGAGTCTCCTAGATGGGGCCCCTGATGATGCTGGTAGTGAAGAGAATAGAGCTCTTCTGCGTTGTGAGGAATTTGTTGCATATGTCCTCTCTGCCATGGATGATACCATTAGAATGTGTGGCAGGGCATCTGCCTTGTTAGTGGCTATACGCCGCTCGGTCTGGCTGCGCCAGTGTGCAGCTGACAACGCTGCTAAGAAGGCTCTCACTGGGTTTCCCTTCAAGGGGCTGCGCCTCTTTGGGGAACGTCTGGACTTATTTGCTAAAGGAGGCAAGTTACCTCAGCGTAGAAGGCAGCACGGGTCCTTTCGGGGTTCAGGTGCCTTTTCTCCTTCCTTCAGGGGCTCCAGAATCGGACGGGGGGCTTCCTTTGCTGGAGCCCGTGGGGATTTTTGGGGCAGGGGCAGAGGACGTGGCCGCCCTGGCCCCTCCTGGGGTCCCAAGCCTAAGTCCTCCCGCAAGCCCCCTCAGGCATGAAGGGGCGCCCTCACCCATCCGGGTGGGTGGACGGCTTCGGCTCTTGGCTCATGTCTGGAGGCGTCATGTCTCAGACCTGTGGATTCGTAGTATCCTCCAGTTACAAGATAGAGTTTGCAGCCTGGCCGCCCCCAAGATTCATCAAATCTTGGTTAGCTCAAATCCCCTGTCAGCTCAGGGTCTGCCCCTGGCTGTCCAAGGCCTTCTGGAACTGGGTGTCATCTGCCGGGTGCCCTTGAGGGAAAGGGGCAAAGGTTATTACTCCAATCTTTTCATCGTCCCCAAAAAAGATGGGTCCATCAGACATCAGCACCTCAACAAATTTGTCAGATTCACACTTTCGCATGGAGACTCTGCGCTCCGCTGTGAATTTCCTATGCCCAGGGGACTTCATGACCTCTGTAGATATCAAGGATGCTTACCTTCACGTACCTATCTTTCCAGGTCATCAGAGATTCCTCAGATTCGCTCTGGAGGATCAGCACTACCAATTTGTGGCCTTGCCCTTCGGTCTCACCTCGGCTCCCAGGGTGTTCACCAAGGTGCTGGCAGGAGTTATGGCTCTGCTGAGATCTCAGGGCATTCGCATTCTTCCCTACTTGGACGACATGCTCATCGCTTCTCAGTCCTTCCATCAGGCAGAGCTGGACACTCAGAGGGTGGTGTCCACACTGGAGTCATTCGGCTGGGTGATCAACCACCCCAAATCTTCCCTGTCTCCTTCCATGGTGAAGTCCTTCCTGGGCATGATTCTGGATTCATCTCAGGTCAAGATCTTTCTTCCTCAGCAGAAGTTGGAGAGTGTTCAAGAGAAAGCTCAGCTTCTTCTTTCTTGTCCTCATCCATCCATCAGGCAGGGAATGCAGCTGGATGGTGTCCTGCTTCGAGGCGGTTCCATATGCTCAGTTTCACATGAGGCCTCTTCAGCTTCACCTCCTGTCAATATGGGATCGGGACCCTGTGTCCTTGGATCAGGTGTTTGTCCTGTCCCCTCTGGTCAGGCGGTCACTATCGTGGTGGCTGGGCTCAAGGAACCTGCTGGTGGGCAGATCCTTTCTGGGCCCCTGCTGGGAAACTGTCACCACGGATGCCAGTCTGACAGGTTGGGGTGGCTTTTGGAAGTCCCTGAAATTCCAGGGTCAGTGGGGCCCTCAGGAGGCCCATGCCCCTATCAACATTCTGGAGTTGAGGTCGATCAGGTTGGTTCTCGCCCACTTAACCCCACACAGGTCCGCTCGGACAACCAGGCGGCGGTTGCCTACATAAATCATCAGGGAGGGACCCAGAGCAAGAGGGCCCTCAAGGAAGTGTCCCTGATACTGTCCTGGGCGGAGGCAAATGTTCCCTGCATCTCAGCTGTGTACATCCTGGGGGTGGAGAATCTGGAGGCAGACTCTCTGAGCAGGGGGACCTCTCGTCTGGGAGAATGGTCCCTCAGCAGCAGGGTGTTTCGCTCCCTGTGCCACCGCTGGGGTCAGCCGGATGTGGATCTGTTTGCGTCCCGTCACAATCACAAGCTTCCAGTCTTTGTCTCTCTGTCCCAGGATCCTCTGGCTTTGGCCATGGATGCCCTGGCAATGTCTTGGAAGGGGTTTCAGCTTCTGTATGTCTTTCCCCCTTTTCCCCTGCTGGGCAGGGTGCTGCGCAAGATCGCTCAGGAAAGGGTGCCAGCCATACTGGTGGCCCCATGTTGGCCAAGAAGAGTGTGGTTCGCAGACATCGTGCAGCTGGCAGTAGATCAGGACGCCCTGCCCCGGGTTCCAGATCTGCTCACTCAGGGGCACCTATGCCACTCCAATTTACAAACGCTGGCTTTGACGGCCTGACTGTTGAAACCTCCATCTTGATGAAGAAAGGGCTGCCTGCCTCGGTTGTAAATACCATGATCAGGGCTAGGAAGAGGTCCTCTTCTTCCATCTATTACAGGGTTTGGCGTACTTACATCGACTGGTGCGAGTCTAACTCGCTTCCCTGTCGTGTGTTTTCCATTCCTAGGATTCTGGAGTTTCTGCAACATGGTTTGGATCTGGGTCTTCAGCTCAGTACTCTGAAAGGCCATGTTTCTGCTTTGGCTATTTTTTTTTTCCAAAGATCCTTTGCTCAGCATCCCCTGGTCAAGACCTTCTTCCAGGGGGTTACTCGCGTGCGTTCCCCACGTAAGCCTGTGTTACTTTTTAATTTTTGTCTTTATGTATTTTAAATGTTTGTCATTGTACGTGTATGGGCTAGCCTTAATCAATTATAAGTATTTACCTTATACAACAATAGTAATTTTTATTAACAATAAAATTAATTTTGGTATTATTTTTGGGAGTGCGGCGTTTTTATTGCCCCATAGGGACCTCCCTGGTGCTCCGACTTAACTAGTGCAATCTGTATGTACAGGGTGGGGGGAAACATAAAAGAGGCTGTTATTCAGGGTGAAGGTCCGGATTAATGTGAGCAATCTGTATGTACAGGGTGGAAACATATAATATAGGCTTTTATTCCGGGTGAAGGTCCGGATTAATGTGAGCAATCTGTATGTACAGGGTGGGAGAAACATATAAGATAGGCTCTTATTCAGGGTGAAGGTCCGGATTAATGTGAGCAATCTGTATGTACAGGGCGGAAACATATACAGTAAGATAGGCTTTTATTCCGGGTGAAGGTCCGGATTAATGTGAGCAATCTGTATGTACAGGGGGGAAACATATAAGATAGGCTCTTATTCAGGATGAAGGTCTGGATTAATGTGAGCAATCTGTATGTACAGGGGGGAAACATATAAGATAGGCTCTTATTCAGGGTGAAGGTCCGG
Source organism: Gastrophryne carolinensis (assembly GCA_027917425.1). Taxonomy (NCBI): domain Eukaryota; kingdom Metazoa; phylum Chordata; class Amphibia; order Anura; family Microhylidae; genus Gastrophryne; species Gastrophryne carolinensis. Next base: position 16,354,640 of record CM051235.1, on the reverse strand, counting down.
ATTAATGTGAGCAATCTGTATGTACAGGGGGGAAACATATAAGATAGGCTCTTATTCAGGGTGAAGGTCTGGATTAATGTGGGCAATCTGTATGTACAGGGTGTGGGAAACATATAAGATATGAAGCTTGTTACCCAACACAATAACAATGGAGGCTGGCAGTTACCACGGCGATTAGGCACATGGTGCGTTTCTATGCCGGGCGTCGTGTTTATCTCATTATTCTGAACGAACAGGAGGGTGAAAACGCTCAGCGGAGGCTTCTTGGAAGCACGGCGCAGCACAGAGGGTTAGACGGGAGCGCGCGCTATAGGAGGGAAGGGATTCCCCGGTGTCCCCTACGTTTGGCTTTGTTGGGAAAGGCAGCGTGAACGGGGACATTATAGCGAGCGCTCGCTGGCTGCCTAACCCTGCGCGACAGCCGGCCCCAGGCTCCGCCCACTCTCAGCTCGGTTTGAAGCAAGCAGGGTAGAGCGCCTCGGAATATCCTCTTGTTGGTCACTGTGCGTTTGGGATTGCCTATAGAGAGTACCCTTCTGATCACATCTGATTCCCTATAGAGAGTGCCCTTCTGATCGTATCTGATTCCCTATAGAGTGCCATTCTGATCTCATCTGATTCCCTATAGAGAGTGTCCTTCTGATCCCATCTGATTCCCTATAGAGAGTGCCCTTCTGATCGCATCTGATTCCCTATAGAGAGTCCCCTTCTGATCGCATCTGATTCCCTATAGAGAGTGTCCTTCTGATCCCATCTGATTCCCTATAGAGAGTGTCCTTCTGATCCCATCTGATTCCCTATAGAGAGTGTCCTTCTGATCCCATCTGATTCCCTATAGAGAGTGTCCTTCTGATCCCATCTGATTCCCTATAGAGAGTGTCCTTCTGATCCCATCTGATTCCCTATAGAGAGTGTCCTTCTGATCACATCTGATTCCCTGTAGAGAGTGCCCTTCTGATTGCATCTGATTCCCTATAGAGTGCCCTTCTGATCGCATCTGATTCCCTATAGAGAGTGCCCTTCTGATCGCATCTGATTCCCTATAGAGAGTGCCCTTCTGATTGCATCTGATCCCCTATAGAGAGTGCCCTTCTGATCACATCTGATTCCCTATAGAGAATGCCCTTCTTATTGCATCTGATTCCCTATAGAGAGTGCCCTTCTGATCGCATCTGATTCCCTATAGAGAGTGCCCTTCTGATCGCATCTGATTCCCTATAGAGAGTGTCCTTCTGATCGCATCTGATTCCCTATAGAGAGTGCCCTTCTGATCACATCTGATTCCCTATAGAGAATGCCCTTCTTATTGCACCTGATTCCCTATAGAGAGTGCCCATCTGATCACATCTGATTCCCTATAGAGAGTGCCCTTCTGATCACATCTGATTCCCTATAGAGAATGCCCTTCTTATTGCACCTGATTCCCTATAGAGAGTGCCCATCTGATCACATCTGATTCCCTATAGAGAGTGCCCATCTGATCAAATCTGATTCCCTATAGAGAATGCCCTTCTGATCACATCTGATTCCCTATAGAGAGTGCCATTCTGATCACATCTGATTCCCTATAGAGAGTGCCCTTCTGATCGCATCTGATTCCCTATAGGGAGTGCCCTTCTGATCACATCTGATTCCCTATAGAGAGTGCCCTTCTGAGCACATCTGATTCCCTATAGAGAGTGTCCTTCTGAGCACATCTGATTCCCTATAGAGAGTGTCCTTCTGATCACATCTGATTCCCTATAGAGAGTGTCCTTCTGATCACATCTGATTCCCTATAGAGAGTGCCCTTCTGATCGCATCTGATTCCCTATAGAGACTGCCCTTCTGATCACATCTTATTCCCTATAGAGAGTGCCCATCTGATCACATCTGATTCCCTATAGAGAGTGCCCATCTGATCACATCTTATTCCCTATAGAGAGTGCCCTTCTGATCGCATCTGATGCCCTATAGAGAGTGTCCTTCTGATCACATCTGATTCCCTATAGAGAGTGCCCTTCGGATCGCATCTGATTCCCTATAGAGAGTGCCCTTCTGATCGCATCTGATTCCCTATAGAAAGTTCCCTTCTGATCACATCTGATTCCCTATAGAGAGTGCCCATCTGATCACATCTTATTCCCTATAGAGAGTGCCCTTCTGATCACATCTTATTCCCTATAGAGAGTGCCCTTCTGATCGCATCTGATGCCCTATAGAGAGTGTCCTTCTGATCACATCTGATTCCCTATAGAGAGTGCCCTTCTGATCGCATCTGATGCCCTATAGAGAGTGCCCATCTGATCACATCTGATTCCCTATAGAGAGTGCCCATCTGATCACATCTTATTCCCTATAGAGAGTGCCCTTCTGATCGCATCTGATGCCCTATAGAGAGTGTCCTTCTGATCACATCTGATTCCCTATAGAGAGTGCCCTTCGGATCGCATCTGATTCCCTATAGAGAGTGCCCTTCTGATCGCATCTGATTCCCTATAGAAAGTTCCCTTCTGATCACATCTGATTCCCTATAGAGAGTGCCCATCTGATCACATCTTATTCCCTATAGAGAGTGCCCTTCTGATCACATCTTATTCCCTATAGAGAGTGCCCTTCTGATCGCATCTGATGCCCTATAGAGAGTGTCCTTCTGATCACATCTGATTCCCTATAGAGAGTGTCCTTCTGATCACATCTGATTCCCTATAGAGAGTGCCCTTCTGATCGCATCTGATTCCCTATAGAGAGTGCCCTTCTGATCGCATCTGATTCCCTATAGAGAGTGTCCTTCTGATCACATCTGATTCCCTATAGAGAATGCCCTTCTGATCGCATCTGATTCCCTATAGAGAGTGCCCTTCTGATTGCATCTGATTCCCTATAGAGAGTGCCCTTCGGATCGCATCTGATTCCCTATAGAGAGTCCCCTTTGATCGCATCTGCTTCCATATAGAGAGTGCCCTTCTGATCGCATCTGATTCCCTATAGAGAGTGTCCTTCTGATCACATCTGATTCCCTATAGAGAGTGCCCTTCTGATCACATCTGATTCCCTATATAGAGTGCCCTTCTGATCACATCTTATTCCCTATAGAGAGTGCCCTGCGGATCGCATCTGATTCCCTATAGAGAGTCCCCTTTGATCGCATCTGCTTCCATATAGAGAGTGCCCTTCTGATCACATCTGATTTCCTATAGAGAGTGTCCTTCTGATCGCATCTGATTCCCTATAGAGAGTGTCCTTCTGATCACATCTGATTCCCTATAGAGAGTGTCCTTCTGATCACATCTGATTCCTTAAAGAGAGTGCCCTTCTGATCACATCTGATTCCCTATAGAGTGCCCTTCTGATCCCATCTGATTCCCTATAGAGAGTGCCCTTCTGATCGCATCTGATTCCCTATAGAGAGTGTCCTTCTGATCACATCTGATTCCCTATAGAGAGTGTCCTTCTGATCACATCTGATTCCCTATAGAGAGTGTCCTTCTGATCACATCTGATTACTTATAGAGCGTGCCCTTCTGATCACATCTGATTCCCTATAGAGAGTGTCCTTCTGATCACATCTGATTCCCTATAGAGAGTGCCCTTCTGATCACATCTGATTACTTATAGAGCGTGCCCTTCTGATCACATCTTATTCCCTATAGAGAGTGCCCTTCTGATTGCATCTGATTCCCTATAGAGAGTCCCCTTCGGATCGCATCTGATTCCCTATAGAGAGTGCCCTTCTGATCACATCTGATTCCCTATAGAGAGTACCCTTCTGATTGCATCTGATTCCCTATAGAGAGTCCCCTTCGGATCGCATCTGATTCCCTATAGAGAGTCCCCTTCGGATTGCATCTGATTCCCTATAGAGAGTCCCCTTCTGGTCGCATCTGATTCCCTATAGAGAGTGTCCTTCTGATCACATCTGATTCCCTATAGAGAGTCCCCTTCTGGTCGCATCTGATTCCCTATAGAGAGTGCCCTTCTGATCACATCTGATTCCCTATAGAGAGTCCCCTTCGGATCGCATCTGATTCCCTATAGAGAGTCCCCTTCGGATTGCATCTGATTCCCTATAGAGAGTCCCCTTCTGGTCGCATCTGATTCCCTATAGAGAGTGTCCTTCTGATCACATCTGATTCCCTATAGAGAGTCCCCTTCGGATCGCATCTGATTCCCTATAGAGAGTGCCCTTCTGATCACATCTGATTCCCTATAGAGAGTCCCCTTCTGGTCGCATCTGATTCCCTATAGAGAGTGTCCTTCTGATCACATCTGATTCCCTATAGAGAGTACCCTTCTGATTGCATCTGATTCCCTATAGAGAGTCCCCTTCGGATCGCATCTGATTCCCTATAGAGAGTCCCCTTCGGATTGCATCTGATTCCCTATAGAGAGTCCCCTTCTGGTCGCATCTGATTCCCTATAGAGAGTGTCCTTCTGATCACATCTGATTCCCTATAGAGAGTGTCCTTCTGATCACATCTGATTCCCTATAGAGAGTGCCCTTCTGATCGCATCTGCTTCCATATAGAGAATGCCATTCTGATCGCATCTGATTCCCTATAGAGACTGCCCTTCTGATCACATCTTATTCCCTATAGAGACTGCCCTTCTGATCACATCTTATTCCCTATAGAGAGTGTCCTTCTGATCACATCTGATTCCCTATAGAGAATGCCCTTCTGATCACATCTGATTCCCTATAGAGAGTGCCCTTCTGATCACATCTGATTCCCTATAGAGAGTGCCCTTCTGATCACATCTGATTACTTATAGAGCGTGCCCTTCTGATCACATCTGATTCCCTATAGAGAGTGCCCTTCTGATCGCATCTGATTCCCTATAGAGAGTGCCCATCTGATCACATCTGATTCCCTATAGAGAGTTCCATTCTGATCACATCTGATTCCCTATAGAGAGTGCCCTTCTGATCACATCTGATTCCCTATAGAGAGTGCCCTTCTGATTACATCTGATTCCCTATAGAGAGTCCCCTTCGGATCGCATCTGATTCCCTATAGAGAGTCCCCTTCGGATTGCATCTGATTCCCTATAGAGAGTCCCCTTCTGATTGCATCTGATTCCCTATAGAGAGTCCCCTTCGGATCGCATCTGATTCCCTATAGAGAGTCCCCTTCGGATTGCATCTGATTCCCTATAGAGAGTCCCCTTCTGGTCGCATCTGATTCCCTATAGAGAGTGTCCTTCTGATCACATCTGATTCCCTATAGAGAGTGCCCTTCTGATCGCATCTGCTTCCATATAGAGAATGCCATTCTGATCGCATCTGATTCCCTATAGAGAGTGCCCTTCTGATCACATCTGATTCCCTATAGAGAGTGCCCTTCTGATCACATCTTATTCCCTATAGAGAGTGACCTTCTGATCACATCTGATTCCCTATAGAGAGTGGCCATCTGATTACATCTGATTCCCTATAGAGAGTGCCCTTCTGATCCCATCTGATTCCCTATAGAGAGTCCCCTTTGATCGCATCTGCTTCCATATAGAGAGTGCCATTCTGATCGCATCTGATGCCCTATAGAGAGTGCCCTTCTGATCACATCTGATTCCCTATAGAGAATGCCCTTCTGATCACATCTGATTCCCTATAGAGAGTGCCCTTCTGATCACATCTGATTCCCTATAGAGAGTGCCCTTCTGATCATATCTAAATCTCTATAGAGAGTGCCCATCTGATCACATCTGATTCCCTATAGAGAGTTCCCTTCTGATCACATCTGATTCCCTATAGAGAATGCCCTTCTGATCACATCTGATTCCCTATAGAGAGTGCCCTTCTGATCGCATCTGATTCCCTATAGAGAATGCCCTTCTGATCGCATCTGATTCCCTATAGAGAATGCCCTTCTGATCGCATCTGATTCCCTATAGAGAGTGTCCTGATCACATCTGATTCCCTATAGAGAGTGCCATTCTGATCGCATCTGATTCCCTATAGAGAGTGCCCTTCTGATCGCATCTGATTCCCTATAGAGAGTGCCCTTCTGATCGCATCTGATTCCCTATAGAGAGTGCCCTTCTGATCATATCTGATTCCCTATAGAGAATGCCCTTCTGATCGCATCTGATTCCCTATAGAGAGTGCCCTTCTGATCGCATCTGATTCCCTATAGAGAGTGCCCTTCTGATCGCATCTGATTCCCTATAGAGAGTGCCCTTCTGATCACATCTGATTCCCTATAGAGAGTGCCCTTCTGATCACATCTGATTCCCTATAGAGAGTGCCCTTCTGATCACATCTGATTCCCTATAGAGAATGCCCTTCTGATCGCATCTGATTCCCTATAGAGAGTGCCCTTCTGATCGCATCTGATTCCCTATAGAGAGTGCCCTTCTGATCGCATCTGATTCCCTATAGAGAGTGCCCTTCTGATCATATCTGATTCCCTATAGAGAATGCCCTTCTGATCGCATCTGATTCCCTATAGAGAGTGCCCTTCTGATCGCATCTGATTCCCTATAGAGAGTGCCCTTCTGATCGCATCTGATTCCCTATAGAGAGTGCCCTTCTGATCACATCTGATTCCCTATAGAGAGTGCCCTTCTGATCACATCTGATTCCCTATAGAGAGTGCCCTTCTGATCACATCTGATTCCCTATGGAGAATGCCCTTCTGATCGCATCTGATTCCCTATAGAGAGTGGCCATCTGATCCCCTATAGAGAGTGCCTGTCTGATCGCATCTGATACCCTATAGAGAGTGCCCTTCTGATTGCATCTGATTCCCTATAGAGAGTGTCCTTCTGATCACATCTGATTCCCTATAGAGAGTGTCCTTCTGATCACATCTGATTCCCTATAGAGAGTGTCCTTCTGATCACATCTGATTCCCTATAGAGAGTGCCTTTCTGATCACATCTGATTCCCTATGGAGAATGCCCTTCTGATCACATCTGATTCCCTATAGAGAGTGTCCTTCTGATCACATCTGATTCCCTATAGAGAGTGCCTTTCTGATCACATCTGATTCCCTATAGAGAATGCCCTTCTGATCACATCTGATTCCCTATAGAAAGTGCCCTTCTGATCGCATCTGATTCACTATAGAGAGTGTCCTTCTGATCATTTCTGATTCCCTATAGAGAGTGCCCATCTGATCACATCTGATTTCCTATAGAGTCCCCTTCTGATCACATCTGATTCCCTATAGAGAGTGCCCTTCTGATCGCATCTGATTCCCTATAGAGAGTGTCCTTCTGATCACATCTGATTCCCTATAGAGAGTGCCCTTCTGATGCCATATATATCCCTATAGAGAGTGCCCTTCTGATCACATCTGATTCCCTATAGAGAGTGCCCTTCTGATCGCATCTGATTCCCTATAGAGAGTGCCCTTCTGATCACATCTGATTCCCTATAGAGAGTGCCCTTCTGATCACATCCGATTCCCTATAGAGAGTGCCCTTCTGATCCCATCTGAATACCTATAGAGAGTGCCCTTCTGATCACATCCGATTCCCTATAGAGAGTGCCCTTCTGATCGCATCTGATTCCCTATAGAGAGTGTCCTTCTGATCACATCTGATTCCCTATAGAGAGTGCCCTTCTGATCACATCTGATTCCCTATAGAGTGGGCCCTTCTGATCATATCTAAATCTCTATAGAGAGTGCCCTTCTGATCACATCCGATTCCCTATAGAGAGTGCCCTTCTGATCATATCTGATTCCCTATAGAGAGTGTCCTTCTGATCACATCTGATTCCCTATAGAGAGTGCCTTTCTGATCACATCTGATTCCCTATGGAGAATGCCCTTCTGATCACATCTGATTCCCTATAGAAAGTGCCCTTCTGATCGCATCTGATTCACTATAGAGAGTGTCCTTCTGATCATTTCTGATTCCCTATAGAGAGTGCCCATCTGATCACATCTGATTTCCTATAGAGTCCCCTTCTGATCACATCTGATTCCCTATAGAGAGTGCCCTTCTGATCGCATCTGATTCCCTATAGAGAGTGTCCTTCTGATCACATCTGATTCCCTATAGAGAGTGCCCTTCTGATCACATCTGATTCCCTATAGAGAGTTTCCTTCTGATCATATCTGATTCCCTATAGAGAGTGCCCTTCTGATGCCATATATATCCCTATAGAGAGTGCCCTTCTGATCACATCTGATTCCCTATAGAGAGTGCCCTTCTGATCCCATCTGAATACCTATAGAGAGTGCCCTTCTGATCCCATCTGATTCCCTATAGAGAGTGCCCTTCTGATCACATCTGATTCCCTATAGAGTGGGCCCTTCTGATCATATCTAAATCTCTATAGAGAGTGCCCTTCTGATCACATCCGATTCCCTATAGAGAGTGCCCTTCTGATCATATCTGATTCCCTATAGAGAGTGCCCTTCTGATGCCATATATATCCCTATAGAGAGTGCCCTTCTGATCACATCTTATTCCCTATAGAGAGTGCCCTTCTGATCCCATCTGAATACCTATAGAGAGTGCCCTTCTGATCGCATCTGATTCCCTATAGAGAATGCCCTTCTGATCACATCCGATTCCCTATAGAGAGTGCCCTTCTGATCACATCTGATTCCCTGTAGAGAGTGCCCTTCTGATCCCATCTAAATCCCTATAGAGAGTGCCCTTCTGATTGCATCTGATTCCCTATAGAGAGTGCCCTTCTGATCATATGTGATTAAGTTCCTGATCCTTACTGACAGGGTTAAGGCTTAAGCGAACTTTAAGGGGAACAGATTTTAGGATGAGTAGACTAATCTCCCTTTTCCCTTTATCCCCATCAGTACTGAAGATCTGAGGAGGAGAATTTATGGTGAGTATACTAAAAACCTTTTCCTACTTCATCATTTACCTAAGCGCACTGCTCTTCTGTACTGACAGCGTTAAGTTTTCGTCGAACGTCAAAAGAGATTTTACGGTGAGTATACAAAAATCCTATTTCTTTTCCTACTCACTGGGGCACAGAGCTATTCGAAAAATATGAGTTAAAGCCATGAATGATAGAAAAAAGAGATTTTACGGTGAGTATACAAAAATCCTTTTTTTCTATCATTCATGGCTTTAACCCATCGTTTCAGAAGAGCTGTGTGCTTAAAGTGGACCAACACCCAGGATTTTCACTATCCTGGGTGTTGGTCCACTTCAGCGGGGCATCCGAGATCAGGATTCCCCGCTGTGTGAAACCTCCCCAAAAGCCCCAAAAAACGTACCTTTTCGGCGACGGACAAGCCGCCGCCTCCCGCGCGTCCCTCTTACAGGGCACATTGACAAACGGCCGGTGCAGGCGCGCGCACTGCCGGAAGGGCGCGCGGGAGGCGGCGGCGGCTGATCCGTCGCCGATAAGGTAAGGTTTTTTTGGGCTTTTGGGGGGGGGTTTCACCCAGCGGGACATCCCGATCTCGGATGTCCCGCGGTGAGGGAGGTGATCGGCCCGGGTATCTTATAGATTCCCGGGCCAATCACCCCTGGGTGTTGGTCCACTTTAAGTGAGTAAGAAGAGAAAGAGAATTTACAGAGAGTACACTAAACTTCTCTCTTACTGAAGAGCCGAAGAGAAAGGGATTTTACATTGAGTATCATTCATGGCTTTAACCCATCGTTTCCAAAGAGCTGTGTGCCTAAGTGAGTATAAAGGGAAAGAGAATTTACAGAGAGTAAACTAAAATTCTCTCTCTTTACTGAAGAAAAAGAGATTTTACAGTGAGAATACAAAAATCATTTTTCTCTATCATTCATGGCTTAAACCCATCGTTTCTGAAGAGAGGTGTGCCTAAGTGAGTAGGAAGAGAAAGAGAATTTACAGAAAGTACACAAAACTATTTTTTTTACTTACTATAAAATCTCTTCGGCTCTTCAGTAAGAGAGAAGTTTAGTGTACTCTCTTTAAATTCCTTTTCTCTTCCTGCTCACTTAGGCATACAGCTTTTTGGAAACAATGGTTTGGAGAAAGGGATTTTTGTATACTCACCCCAAAACTTTTTTTTCTATCATTCATGGAATTAACCCATTGTTTCCAAAGAGCTTTGTGTCTAAGTGAGTAGGAAGAGAAATAGAATTTACAGGGAGTATACTAAACTTCTCTTTCTTTACCAAAGAGGTGTTGAGAAAGTGATTTTACGGTAAGTATATTAAAATCCTCTGCTGCCACCCCGGAAACCCCCTTAGCTTGCTTCTTACACCCACCCCTCGGCGTTACGGTCATAAATAAAGCTGCAGTAATGGTCGCCATACCTTCCAACTTTTTAGGGTGGGAAAGAGGAACAATTGTTCAATTAATCCATGTTCATGGATTTAACCCATTGTTTCCAAAGAGCTTTGTGTCTAAGTGAGTAGGAAGAGAAAGAGAATTTACAGGGAGTATACTAAACTTCTCTTTCTTTACCGACGAGCCAAGGAGAATCCATCGTTTCTGAAGAGCTTTGTGCCTAAGTGAGTAGGAAGAGAAAAAGGATTTTTGCATACTTACCGTAAAATCTCTTTCTCTTCTGCTCTTCAGTACAAAGAGAGAATTTTAGTATAATCTCTGTAAAACTTCTTCTCTTAATATTTACTTAGGCACACAGCTTTGTTAAAGCCATGAATGATAGAGGAAAAGGATATTTGTATACTCACCGAAAAATCTCTTTCTCTTCGGCTCTTCAGTAAGAGAGAATTTTAGTGTACTCTCTGTAGTAGTAAGTTGTTGTACCGTGTTAGCCATCGATGTAAGCAGGAAATCCAAGGTTAAGGTAATACCATTTATTGGCTAACTCATTTAGATTGAAAATGCAAGCTTTCGAAGCTGTTATGCCTGAAGAAGAAGCTTGAACAGCTTCGAAAGCTTGCATTTTCAATCTAAATGAGTTAGCCAATAAATGGTATTACCTTAACCTTGGATTTCCAGTGTACTCTCTGTAAATTCTCTTTCTCTATCATTCATGGCTTTAACCCATCGTTTCCGAAGAGTTGTGTACCTAAGTGAGTAGGAAGAGAAATAGAATTTACAGATAGTACACTAAACTTCTCTATCTTTACCAAAGAGGTGTTGAGAAAGCGATTTTACGGTGAGTATATTAAAATCCTCTGCTGCCACCCCGGAAACCCCCTTAGCTTGCTTCTTACACCCACCCCTCGGCATTACGGTCATAAATAAAGCTGCAGTAGTGGTTGCCATACCTTCCAACTTTTTAGGGTGGGAAAAAGGAACAATTGTTCAATTAATCCATGTCCTCTCATTGAGGGATGGATGAAGCCACGCCCCCTCATTGATTGATGAATAGGAGTTAGGATGTAACAGTTACAACAACAGAAACATTTTGAATAGGCAAATGAATCATTTATTGCTGCGGATCTGCATGTTACACCTCAAAGAGAGACAAATGAGAACAGCGAGGGACAGGGGGGATACGGACTCAAAAGAGAGACAGTCCCTCCAAATCAGGGACACTTGGAAGGTATGATAGTCGCCCCAGCCCTGACCAGAAAAAAAAAGATCTGCGCTGAGCTTCCGCGCGTCTCGTCGTCCACAATAGCTTCCTCGGGGCTCGGAATCCCCCCCCCCCCCACGCTCCTGCCTGCTCAGCAAGCTATGACTGTTCCCGAGCTCCTCTGTGCCAGGAGAAGCCAGCAGACAAACAGTCCTTGTGTGTGTGTGACACGTCCATGACATCATACTGCCACCCCGGCTGCACCCAGCATCTGTTACACACAAATTCCCCCGGCAAACCGCTCAGAAGAGGGGCCCCGACAAAAAGCTAATTCCCCTTTAAAAATAAATTCCTACAATTAGTTCAAAGGCCGCTATCAAAAGCCGCCTAAGCCCCGCCCCCGAAAACAAAAAGAAAGAAACGATAGCTGGCAGAAAGGGCGCGCGGCATCGGCCTGACCGGCGCTCTCCGCACGTGGCTGCCGCTCCTGTGCCGGAGCCCCTGACAGCCATTATGGAGAGCTTCCTCATCAACAGGGGCTGAGGCTGAGAGACAATGGCTTGCTTAAAGTGGACCAAAACCCAGTATTTTGACTATCCTGGGTTTTGGTCCTTTTCCCCGGGGCACCCTGATCAGGGATGCCCCGCTGTGTGAAACCCCCCAGATCGGCGAAGCCGACTCACCTCTTCCCGGTGCTGCGGTGCATGAGCGGCCACTTGTCCAGTCAGCCCGTAATCTAAGACCTAATCTAAGACCAGCGTCTCTGAATACACTGGCGGCCGCATCCCCCGCCACCCTCTAACAGGGAGCATGCCTGCGCCGGCCATTCACAAATGCCTGGCGCAGGCACGCGCCCAGCTACAGGGATATCTTTTCCGGTCCAGCAGCACAAGCATGAGCCGCATCCCCGCTATCCCTCTAGCAGGGCGCGTGCCCGAGCCAGGCATTTGTTAATGGCCGGCGTGGGCACGCTCCCTGTTAGAGGGTAGCGGGGGATGAGGTTGTCAGTGCGCTCTGAGCCGCTCGCCCTAGACAGCGTGACCTCAACAGCTCTGGGCGCGCTGATTGGACGAGCAGGCGAGCATGCGCCGTAGGACCTGGAAGAGGGGAGTTGTTTTCAGCAACCGGGGTGAGTTTCACGCAGTGGGGCATCCCCGATCAGGGTGCCCAAGGGGAAAGGACCAAAACCCAAGGATAGTAAAAATCCTGGGTTTTGGTCCACTTTAACCATGCAAACGTGTCAGGGGGTCCCCAGAGGCGGGGTCAGATCAGCGGCAAATTTTTTTGTTTAAAAAGATAAATAAATAACGGCACTCGGCGGGTGGGCTGCGGCGATTGAGGGGGTGCGTGTAACGCAATGCAGAGTGTGCAGCACAGAGGAATGATCAGCTCCATTCAGTTATATAAGAGGCTGTGACATCACACCACATGCATCCCCGTTTACCTCTAGCTGGGGGCGTGCTCAGGTTGGCCAATCACAAATGAATGCCCTGGGTATGCATCTAACTACAGGTATAGTGAGGCCGTGACCTGCGCATGCGTCATTGGAAAGAGGTTAGGTGAGTGGATGTGACGATTTAATGGGGTTTCACGCAGTGGAGCGTCCTAGTTTGGGATGCCACAGGCATACCTCCCAACTTTTCAGGGTGGGAAAGAGGGACATTTGTTAAATTAGGCCACACCCCCTCATTGATTGATGGATAGGAGATAGGGTGTAACAGTTACAACAATATAAACACTTTGAATAGGCAAATGAATAATCAGTTGCTGCAGATCTGCATCCCTCAAAGAGGGATAAATGAGAACAATGAGGGACAGGGGGACATAGACTCAAAAGAGGGACAGTACCTTCAAATCGGTGACACTTGAGAGATATGATGGTTGCCCCAACCCTGACTGTGGTATGCACAGGGAGCTGCACACTGCAGCGTACCGCTGTTTCCTGTCCCCTATCCTACAGAGCTCTATGAGAAAAAGCTGAGCGTCTCATAAATTTGTGGCTCATGGGCAGTAGCCAGGTTAAAGTGGAACAGAACCTGTATTGGGATGCCCTGCAGTGTGAAACCCCCCAGAACGCTGCTGTTCACTCACCTCTTTCTGGTTCCAACGGCGCATGTGCAGGATCTCGTCCAATGAGAGTCTGTTGTGACTATGTCATTCGGCAGGTAGTTCTCATTGACCAGAATGGGGAACGCATGCTGCTGCATCCCTCGCTTTCCCGGCGGCATGCACGCTCCCGTCCCAGCCCATCTGGAGCGGGAACACATGCACACCACCGGGGATATGCCAGCTGGTGCACCCCATTTGCAGCAATGAGAGCCATTCGCCAAATGACATATTCACAGCAGACACATCACATTGGATGAGAGGCCGCGCATGTGCCGTTGGAGCAGGGAAAGTTGAGTGTTTACAGGTGTCCTGGGGGGTTGCACACAGTGGGGCATACCAGATCAGGATGCCCTGGGGGAAGGTCAGCGGCTGGCCAACCTTCCCCAAGGCCCGGCTGGGATTTGTTCCACTTTAAAGGGGAACATTGGAGGCCCTGGATTTTAAAAGACTCCAGGGCCTCCCGAGTTCCAGTCCTTGTGGCATCTTGAAGTGGGATGCCTGACTGTGTTAAACCCCCCCCAACCCCCCAGAACACTCACCCTCTCCCGGAGGGAATGCGGCTGTTGGCACCACTCGGCGAGCGGAGTAACAGTGAGCGCACTGATTGGCTGAGCGAGCCGCTCAGCCAATCAGCGCACCCGCTCTCGCCCCAGTCTGTGCCGTGGGAGCGGAAGGAAGGTGAGTAAAACGGGGCGACCTGTGGAGAGGGGAATAACACACAGGAAAGTCAAATTCATGTGTGTTGTTCCGATTTAAGGTGTGTTGACTGTGAGGGTTTTGGTCCCCATTTAAAAGGGACCAAATCCCTGAATTTTCATTATTCTGGGATTTGGTCCTTTAGGGAGATGGAAGGTTTTACAGGGGACCCGAAGTTGGGGGGGGGGGGGCACACAGCAGGGGCAGGGACAAATAATCAGGTCTTATAGATTTCAGGGTTGTCTATGATCGGTTTTGGCCCACCAAACTGTCAGCTTCAGTGCCGGCTGGCTAGGTGTCCCTAGAGCCGATTCGGGATGCCCCACTGTGTGAACTCTCCCCAGCAACCCTGCAATCACTCACCATTTCATTGGTCTCACCAGATGCATCCTTGAAGCTGAGGCACACATTCATATAGCCTGGGGGACAATGACCTATCATCAGGACAGTGAAAATCCCCGGGATAGGTCCACTTTAAGTAGGGAAGCAATAAACAAGCAGCATTTGCACATTGCAGTGTGCAGCTGTTTCTCGTCCCCTATCCTACAGTGCTATATGATAAAAATCTGTGTGTCTCAGAGGAAGGAGACAGTTCAGGGTTGTTGACTTGGAGGGTTTTGGTCCGCTTTAAAGTGGACCTAAACTCAGGATTTTCACTATACTGGTGATTGGTCCTTGTCCCTTGGGGGCATCCCGATTTGATATGCCCGGTGTGTGAAACCCCCTGATCGCCCTTTCCGCCATTTCCATGGCACATGTGCGGCCTCTTGTCCAATCGACGCTTGTTTTGGATGGAGCGTGTGCACAGGGAGCAGCGCCAGCCGCACCCTCCAGTATCCAGCCTATCTAAATGGGGGAGCGTGCAGGGATGCATCGAGGGACCGTCAGAAAAGTTAGCAGTTTTCTGGACCTACCCAGGGGGTTTACACAGTAAATTCAGGCTCTAGTTAGCCTGCCCTTGAGTCTTTTAGATTCCAGGTCCGGCTACAGCGCTGATTGGTCCAATTTAAAGTGGAAACTACTAGTCATGTAGTTTCTCAGTCCTGTAGCTTCTCAATCCCTATAGTTCCATCAGTTCTCCATCCCACATATTTCCAGCCCTGGAGTTTCTAAGTCCTATAGTTTCTTTATTACATACTGTAGTTTCTCAGTCCTGTAGATTCTTAGTCCCAACTGTCGCTACCTGCCGCTGTTAATGAATCGGCCTCTTAGTCCCATAGTTTCTCAGTCCTGTAGATTCTTAGGCCCTTATTTAACAAGGGATAGCGACTGGTGAGCGGCCGGTAATGACGGGCCCCGCCACGAGAACGCCGGCTCCCCACCACAATCACACATTTATCAAGCCAATCCTGCTTAGCGACTGAGATAGCGCCATATAGCGACTCATTCATCATTATTCCAGCCTCAGCCCACAGCGCCAGCGTCCGACCTTGAACAGCGACAGGTATGACCTCTCGCTACCTGGCGCTCTCCAATGCATTTCAATGGAACAATCTTTAAATATTCATAATTAATTATTAATTTTTTTTTTTTTTTTAAATGTGAAAAATTCTGTGACCACTTCTGCCACTTTTAATAATTTTTTAAGGTAAAAAAAATAAAAAAGTACAGAATTGATATTACAGGTCTGATATTAATGTATTCATATTACAAAATTATTTAAAAAACTTGTTTTTTTTTTGGTTTCCAAAAATATGGTTGTTTGGGGGTTAATAAACTACTTTTAACCCATCGCCGCCAGCGCTCTGGGGTTTAAACATGCATTTCACAGCGCGAGAATTTTTTGAGCGTGATTTGTTAATGAATATGGTGGAAGCCGGTCGCTCTGACCAGTCGCTATCATGCGCTCCCATACAGTGCGGAACCTGTCAAATAGCGACTCCTCAGCCAATATTCAACATTACGGCAAACCGACTGAGTCGCTATCAACTACCGAACAACGGCCAAGCACAGCGACTACTAGCGGGCGCTCTGAAAATGCCGCTACAGTCGCTCAACTGTCGCTACCTGCCGCTGTTAATGAATCGGCCTCTTAGTCCCATAGTTTCTCAGTCCTGTAGATTCTTAGTCCCATAGTTTCTCAGTCCTGTAGATTCTTAGTCCCATAGTTTCTCAGTCCTGTAGATTCTTAGTCCCATAGTTTCTCAGTCCTGTAGATTCTTAGTCCCATAGTTTCTCAGTCCTGTAGATTCTTAGTCCCATAGTTTCTCAGTCCTGTAGATTCTTAGTCCCATAGTTTCTCAATCCTGTAGATTCTTAGTCCTATAGTTTCTCAGTCCAGTAGATTCTTAGTCCTATAGTTTCTCAGTCCTGTAGATTCTTAGTCCCATAGTTTCTCAATCCTGTAGATTCTTAGTCCTATAGTTTCTCAGTCCAGTAGATTCTTAGTCCTATAGTTTCTCAGTCCTGTAGATTCTTAGTCCCATAGTTTCTCAGTCCTGTAGATTCTTAGTCCCATAGTTTCTCAGTCCTGTAGATTCTTAGTCCCATAGTTTCTCAGTCCTGTAGATTCTTAGTCCCATAGTTTCTCAGTCCTGTAGATTCTTAGTCCCATAGTTTCTCAGTCCTGTAGATTCTTAGTCCCATAGTTTCTCAGTCCTGTAGATTCTTAGTCACATAGTTTCTCAATCCTGTAGATTCTTAGTCCTATAGTTTCTCAGTCCAGTAGATTCTTAGTCCCATAGTTTCTCAGTCCTGTAGATTCTTAGTCCCATAGTTTCTCAGTCCTGTAGATTCTTAGTCCCATAGTTTCTCAGTCCTGTAGATTCTTAGTCCCATAGTTTCTCAGTTCTGTAGATTCTTAGTCCCATAGTTTCTCAGTCCTGTAGATTCTTAGTCCCATAGTTTCTCTGTAATGTACATTTTTTGTCCCATAGTTACTCTGTAATGTAGTTTCTTAATCCCATATTTATTCACTCCTGTATTTTCTCAGTCCCATAGTTTCCCAGCTATGACGTTTTCCATCCCATCGTTTCCCAGTCTCAAAGTTTATCAGTTTCAAAGTTTCTTGGTCCTGTAGATTCTTAGTCCAATAGGTATTCAGTCCTGTAGTTTCTTAGTCCCATAGTTTCTCAGTCCTGTAGATTCTTAGTCCCATAGTAACAGCCCTGTAGATTCTTAATCCCATAGTTTCCCTGTAATGTAGTTTCTTAGTCCAATAGTTTTTCAGTCCTTTAGTTTCCCATTCCCATGGTTTGCCAGTCCCATAGTTTCCCAGTCCTGTAGTTTCTCAGTCCTATAGTTTCTCAGTCCTGTAGTTTCCCAGTCATGTAGTTTCTCAGTCCTATAGTTTCCCAGTCCTGTAGTTTCTCAGTCCCATAGTTTCCCAGTCATGTCGTTTCTCAGTCCTGTAGCTTCTTACTCTCATAGTTTCTCAATCCCTATAGTTTGTCAGTCCCATCGGTTCTCCGTCCCACATTTTCACAGCCCTGTAGTTTCTAAATCCTGTAATCTGTAAACCCTGTGGTTTCCTATTCCCATATATTCCCAGTCCTATAGTTTCTCAGCTCCATCATTTCCTGTAGTTTCTCAGTTACGTAGTTTCTCAGTCCCATAGCTTCATTTTCACAGTCCCGTAGTTTCTCGGTAGCTTTCCCTGCAAACCTCCATCACAGGCCCTCACCGGTGACTGGACAAATCAATGGTCTGGGCCTGTGTGCTCCCCTCCCGCTACAGCTGTGTTTGCAGCAGCCGGGGGTCCTCACCAGTATGCAGGAATGTACGGGGTTGTCCCGAAATTTTCCCATGTACCGAGAGAAAAAAAACTTCACACACACAACCTCTCACTGTGCATCCCGACATCATCTATGGATGCTTGCAGGGGTTGTGTAATGCTATGCATTAAAATGGGCCAACCACTCCTTATGCCCACCCTGGAATCTAAAAGACTCCTGATTTTGAATGTCCCGCTGCAAACCTGGATGCCCTGGGAACATGGACTAAATCGTTCTGTGGCACGGTCTTCCTCATAATTAGGGATGAGCAAACCCTTAAAGTTCTGGTCCAGCAAGTTCGAGTTCTGAAATCAATGGGGACCCGAATTTTGAGGGGGAGGGGGTGGGTGTGGCGGGGGGCGCAGAGTGTGCAGCAGGAAGCGATGCAGTAAAACTTACCTCAGCTCCTCAATCCCATTTCTGTCAGTGGCGGTGTCATGTTGGAATGGTCCCCCGCTGCGCCCACAGAAAGATGGCCACTGCTCCAATGAGTTAGGACACTCCTAGTGGCAGCTGGCAGTGCTAGTACTAGGAGTGTACTTACTCATGTGGAAAGGTGGCCATCTTTCTGGGGCCCCGGCGGGGGACCATTCCAACATGACGCCGCCACTGACCAGGGACCGCGGATCGGGGCTCAGGTGAGTTACAGCAGCTTCCTGCTGCTGCACCCCTAACTTAAGCGGCCTATCTAGCTTTTCCCTATTCGGGCCAGACAACTAACTTGAACATTGACTTATAGCTGAAGACTGTGTTCAAGTGTTGCGGTTTCGGTTCACCCCCATCACTACTTATAATGTCAGAAAAGTGGGACATTTAGGTGTCCAGGGCCGGATTAAGTGTGGTGCAGGCCCCCGATACTGTATTTTTTTTCCTTTAGAATATTAGTCCAGCCAAGTAGCTGATTGGTGGTTGTCTGGCACCCGCCTACTTACTCGAAGGTCAGATGAGTCCCTTGTGCCCCCCTGTGCGGGTGCGTGCTGCTCGGGAACTCCTGCTTTGCCATTCTGGGTGGGGGGTAGTGTAGTCGCCCGGCTGGTTCCCTGCATTGAGCTGCCAGCGGCTGTGCTTGGTGGCTTATGTGCAGTGACAGCTTTGCTCTGCAGTGATTTTGCGGCTCTAGACTCTCCATCCTGCCCTGTGGTGGCTTTGGCTGCAGGTTTGCAAAAACAGAAAAAAATTTCCAAGGCCCCCACTGCCACTGATAGCTTTGTTACCAGCCCCACAGCCCGTCAGACCAAGGACTTAAAAGCCTCCTGGACCAGATCATAACCCAAAGGATGGTGGAGGCCTCCTTTGCAGGGCAAGTGGTGGAGGCCCCCGGGGCACACCCCTCATAATCCGGCTCTGTAGGTGTCCCCAGAGTTTTTGGGCGAACAGTGGGACAATATGCCTCAAAGTGGGACACATTTGGTCATTTTCGTGTTTGCCAACCTTCTCATCATGGCATAACAACAGGTCATGTTTGGTGGATTTCCACATCTCCGACTCTGTAGCTCTGTCAGGGCACAATTACTTCACCTGTGGGGAGATCTGCAATACCTGACTTGTTGGTGGGCCTTGAGGAGGAAGGTTGGGAAACACTGGTTTAGCATGTCCGTCATTTCACTTCCTGCTCCTTAGTGTCCGCTGAATGCTTTTTAACAACGCAAGGGAACTCCATGTAAACCCACTTGTAAGGAAGTTGCACATGATGGCAAGATAAGATCTTCCTTACCCTGTAACATTAAGTTAAGTAGCAGTGGGAACTTATTGCCATGGGTAGCAAAGATTACAGCAGTATTCTCCAACTATCCTTGAGAGCCAACATCTAGTGAATCTCCACATAGCTGTCAATATACTCACCGTAATTAAGGCCCTTATTTATGAAGGAACAGCGACAGGTAGCGACTGGTGAGCGGCCGCTAATGACGGGCCCCGCCACGAGAACGCCGGCTCCCCACCACAATCACACATTTATCAAGCCAATCCTGCTTAGCGCCATACAGCCACTCATTCATCATTATTCCAGCCTCAGCCCACAGCGCCAGCGTCCGACCTTGAACAGCGACAGGTATGACCTCTCGCTACCTGGCGCTCTCCAATGCATTTCAATGGAACAATCTTTAAATATTAATAATTAATTGTTATTATTTATTTTTATTTTTTATAATGTGAAAAATTCTGTGACCACTTCTGCCATTTTAGATAATTTTTTTAAGGGAAAAAAAAAATAAATAAATAAATTTTACAGAATTGATATTACAGGTCTGATATTAATGTATTCATATTACTAAATTATTTTAAAAACTTGTTTTTTTTGGTTTCCAAAAATATGGTTGTTTGGGGGTTAAAAAACTACTTTTAACACATCGCCGCCAGCGCTCTGGGGTTTAAACATGCATTTTACAGCACAAGAATTTTTTGAGCGTGATTTTTTAATGAATATGGTGGGAGCCAGTCGCTAGGGCCAGTCGCTATCATGCGCTCCCATACAGCGCGGAACCTGTCAAATAGCGACTCCTCACCCAATATTCAACATTACGGCAAACCGACTGAGTCGCTATCAACTACCGAACAACGGCCAGGCACAGCGACTTCTAGCGGGCGCTCTGAAAATGCTGCTACATTCGCTCAACTGTCGCTACCTGCCGCTATTAATGAATCAGCCTCCCCGTCTAAAACAGCGCTATTAGCTTGAGAGTGTCTTTTCTTTCATACAAATTTCATACAGACAAATTATTAAATCAACACATGGAGTGTGGAACCGATGTCACAACAGTCCAATTAATTTGAAGTGGACCAACACCCAGGCGGATCGGCCCGGGAATCTATAAGATTCCAGGGCCGATCCTATCCCTCCCCGCAGGGCATCCAGAATCGGGATGCCCCGCTGTGTGAAACCCCCCAGGACGCCCACTGCACTGATTGCCGGTCCAACGGCGCATGCGTGGGCCACGGCTGCATCTCACGCTTCTCTCTAGCAGGGGCGCGTACCTGCGCCGGCCATTTGTGACCTAAAGCAATGCAACCACCAGGGAATTCTCCCCATGCTCCCTATTGCAGTCCGCCCATTACACCCATTAAACTGGACCTTCAGCCACATTTAATGAAAAGCCCAAACCCTTAAAAAAAACTCTTCCCCAGCATCTAAAATGAATACATTTTAAGTTTCTAGTCGCTTACTTATTATTATTTCCCCCATTGGTCTGCAACTCTGTTCAAGACTCTATGATACGGGCGCCACCATCTTGTCTCAGAAGCATCACATACTGAAGGAGGCGTGGGAGCGCTCCCTGTTAGACGGAAACGCGAGATGCGGCCGCCAGCGTGCTCGGAGCCAATGCGGTAAGACGTCTCATTGACGCGCATACCACAGCGGCTCAGAGCGCGCTGATTGAACGGGCATCCGCACATGCGCCGTAGGAGCGGGGTGAGGTGAGTTGATCTGGGGGGTTTCACATAGCGGGGAAGTGGACCAAAACCCAGGATAGTCAAAATCCTGTGTGTTGGTCCACTTTATTGTTAAACTGTTAAAGTTTTTCCTCTTTATCTGGCTGTTTCTGAGCACAAATTACTTTACCTGTGCATCTGTATGGAGATCCTGGCCTGTTGGTGGCTCTTGAAGTGAGGGTTGGGGAACAGTGGATTAGAGGAAGGCCCAAGGGTTGCTCCAGTGCCGGCTGGCCGGGGGCAGACTGAGACCAGAAATCATCTTTGCAATTTACATGGCCTGGCCAGCCTACCACCAGCCCATGAGCTCCTTAGTCCTGCCCCCAAGCAGGGTGGAGGGGGGGCGTCAAAGGGGGTCCTGTGAACAGGTGGGGGGTGCCATTTTGAATCTTTGCCCCGGGTGCCAGAAAGCCTAGTATTGAAGCTTTAGTACTGTAGGCTGGTGCCGAGGTTTTATGATGTTGGGCTGGGCCATCAGAGACAGAACGTTGGTGGGGGTGTTATGGCCAGGCTGCCTTACAAGGAGACCAGGTATGGGCAGAGGGGTCTTGGCAAGCAGGGAATGAAGGGAAAGTGTATAGGCTCAGGGTGAGGTGGAATGGAAGCAGACCTAAAGCAATGCAACCACCCGGGAATTCTCCCCATGCTCCCTATTGTTAGTTCGCCCATTACACCTATTAAGCCGGACCTTCAGCCTCATTTAATGAAAAGCCCAAACCCTTAAAAAAAACTATTCCCCAGCATCTAAAACGAATATATTTTAAGTTTGTCGTCGCTTACTTATTATTATTTCCCCCATTGGGCTGCAACTCTGTTCAGGACTCTATGATACGGGCATCACCATCTTGTCTCAGAAGCATCACATACTGAAGAAGAGACGGGAGAAAAGTACAGGAGGCCAGGTTATAGCTGTGCTTCGCACAGACAGAGCAGAGCTGAAGTCAGGAAAGGGACAGCAATCCCAGAATGCAGAGCGGCACAGTCAGAAGACACTTCCTATCTGCAGGCAGCTTGATAATCCATGGGCCGCCATCTTCGATATTAAAAGGTTTAAAAAAAAAAGCACAATAGGTGCAGGTAGGATTATTTTTTATGTGGGCAATCTACAAAATAAACTCTTATTCAGGGTGAAGGTCCTCTTTAACTTGAGCCCTTATATCTTTTCATATGCGATGACACTGAATCTAAACCTTTTCATGTGCGATTGTCAGATTGCACATTCTAATTCATTCATGTGAACCTTTTATGACCTTTCATTAATCAAGCCCATCGCTTGTAACTATCGTGTTCATGTCTGCAGCCAATCTCCCTTGTGTGGAGCGGGTTGAAAAGCTTCTGTGCTTAAGGAGATGAATTAGGAACTAGGTTTTTTTTTTCTTAGAAATGAAAGAATATGTTTTCGTACCTCGGGTGCTGCTTTGCCTTTTGCTCAGAACTTAGTAACAACGGGTCCGGCTGCTGCTGTTTCCCTTAGACCACCAGTCGTCGTTGGAGTGATGGGCACCCGTTGGACCCCTTTAGGCTGATAGCGGTTGGACACTTTCAGCTCTGCATCTGAAAGAGAAACAAAATGCAATGCTGTTATCTGGCTCCTGGAATGTTTGTTACCTTTGTGATGTGAACAAAATGTTATGGGGGGAATGTGTCACCATTTACCCCAGACAGGGTCAGAATCAGCACTGAGCTTTTCATGGTGGGAAAGAGAGACAATTGTTAAATGAGGCCACGCTCCTCATTGAGGGATAGATAGAATGTAACAGTTTCAACAATAGAAACATAGAAGGTTGATGGCAGAAGAAGACCATACGGTCCATCTAGTCTGCCCTTATGTATATACTGTATGTTCTCTGTATCTTATGTGTATACTGTATGTTCTCTGTATCTTATGTATATACTGTATGTTCTCTGTATCTTATGTGTATACTGTATGTTCTCTGTATCTTATGTGTATACTGTATGTTCTCTGTATCTTATGTGTATACTGTATGTTCTCTGTATCTTATGTATATACTGTATGTTCTCTGTATCTTATGTGTATACTGTATGCTCTCTTTATCTTATGTATATACTGTATGTTCTCTGTATCTTATGTATATACTGTATGTTCTCTTTATCTTATGTGTATACTGTATGTTCTCTGTATCTTATGTGTATACTGTATGCTCTCTGTATCTTATGTGTATACTGTATGTTCTCTTTATCTTATGTATATACTGTATATTCTCTGTATGTTATGTGTATACTGTATGTTCTCTGTATCTTATGTGTATACTGTATGTTCTCTGTATCTTATGTATATACTGTATGTTCTCTTTATCTTATGTGTATACTGTATGCTCTCTTTATCTTATGTATATACTGTATATTCTCTGTATGTTATGTGTATACTGTATGTTCTCTGTATCTTATGTATATACTGTATGTTCTCTTTATCTTATGTGTATACTGTATGTTCTCTGTATCTTATGTGCATACTGTATGTTCTCTTTATCTTATGTGTATACTGTATGTTCTCTTTATCTTATGTGTATACTGTATGTTCTCTGTATCTTATGTGTATACTGTATGTTCTCTGTATCTTATGTGTATACTGTATGTTCTCTGTATCTTATGTGTATACTGTATGTTCTCTGTATCTTATGTGTATACTGTATGTTCTCTTTATCTTAGGATAGATGGAGGCTTATCCCAGGCATGTTTAAATTCAGTGACTGTTGATTTTTCAACTACCTCTGCTGGAAGTTTGTTCCCGGCATCTACTACTCTTTCTGTAAAATAATATTTTCTAACATTGCTCCTGATCTTTCCTTCGACTAGCTTCAGGTTGGTCCCCTTGTTCCATCATTAAGTTTCTTCTTAAAAACACTTCCCTCCTGAACCTTATTGAATTATGTCACATATATAAAGGTCTCCATCATGTCCCCTCTCTCCCTTCTTTCCTCCAGACTGTACAAATTAAGTTCTTCAAGTCTCTCCTGATAAGTTTTAAGTTTAACTCCTTCCACCATTTTCGTTGCCCGCCTTTGGACCCGTTCTATTTGAATAATGTCTTTTTGCAGGTAAGGTCTCCAGAACTGCACACAGTATTCTAGCTGTGGCCTCACCAGGGCTCTATACAGCGGCATCACAACCTCCCTCTTCCTACTGGTGATGCCTCGAGCTATGCAGCCGAGCATCCTGCTTGCTTTTCCCACTGCCTGGCTACACTGTCCAATCATCTTGCAGCTTTCAGTAATCAGTATCCCTAAATCTTTCTCCTCCGAGGTCCTGGCTAACACAGTGCTGCCCATACGGTGCTCAGAGCGGGGATTCCCTCTACCAAAGAAACACTTGGAATAGGAAAATGAATCATTTATTGATGCGGATCTACATGTTACACCTCAAAGAGGGACAAATGAGAACAGCAAGGGACAGGGGGACATGGACTCAAATCAGGGACACTTGGGAGGTATGGACCTGGGCTTAGCAGGGTGGGTTCCAGGGCCCCTGCACCTGGGAAGGGCCCACCCCACATGTTGGTCATGTGACACACCTTTTCCCAATTGTGAACAGGTCATTCCTTATCCCATAGCAGCCCCTATGCAGGACGCACAGTGCAGTAACCAGCACTGGGCATCAGCCAGGGGCAGACTGGCCATCACAAGATCAATTCTTTCTCACTCTCTCTTTCTTACTTTCCTTCTATCATATCTTTTTTCTTCTCTTTTTTAATTTTTTGCCATTCCTTCTATTCTTCTGTTTCAATTCTCTCTTTTTCTCTTCCTCTCTTCCTTTTTACTTTCTGTGTCATTGCTTCTTTTCCTTATTTCTTTGTCATTTATTTCTATCAATTTTTCTTTCTTTTGCGTTTTTTCTTTCTGTCTCTCTTATTTTCATATTCCTACTTTTCTTTATTTCTCACTTTCTCATTCATTCATTTTTTTTCTCTCATTCCTTCTATTCTTTCTATCACCAGTCTCCTGTTGGTACTATCTGCTGTGAGGAGTTTGGACTAAGGCCCTTATTTATGAAGGAATAGCGACAGGTAGCGACGGGTGAGCGACCGGTAATGACGGGTCCCGCCACGAGAACGCCGGCTCCCCACCACAATCACACATTTATCAAGCCGATCCTGCTTAGCGACTGAGATAGCGCCATATAGCCACTCATTCATCATTATTCCAGCCTCAGCCCACACCGCCAGCGTCCGACCTTGAACAGCGACAGGTATGACCTCTCGCTACCTGGCGCTCTCCAATGCATTTCAATGGAACAATCTTTAAATATTCATAATTAATTGTTATTAATGTTTTTTTTTTTTTAAATGTGAAAAATTATGTGACCACTTCTGCAATGTTAGATAATTTTTTTAAGGTAAAAAAAAAAAAATTTGTGCAGAATTGATATTACAGGTCTGATATTATATGGTGGTTTGGGGGTTAAAAAATTACTTTTAACACATCGCCGCCAGCGCTCTGGGGTTTAAACATGCATTTCACAGCGCGAGAATCTTTTGAGCGTGATTTTTTGATGAATATGGTGGGAGCCGGTCGCTCTGACCAGTCGCTATCATGCGCACCCATGCATCGCGGAACCTGTCAAATAGCGACTCGTCACCCCGTATTCAACATTACTGCACACCGACTCAGTCGCTATCAACAACCAAACAATGGCCAAGCACAGCGACTACTAGCGGGTGCTGTGAAAATACTGCTACAGTCGCTCAACTGTCGCTACCTGCCGCTATTAATGAATCGGCCTTTAAGTCTATGAATGCGGCCTTTCCACAGTCTCAGGGCCCCTTTGTGTTGTGTCGTGACATCTGGGCAGCTGCAAAAAGGGGCAATTTCCACCACACCTGCAGCTTTATTACCATGTGTGTCTCAACACAACGCAAAGGGGCCCGCTGAAGCCAGCCCTGGTGCCTGAGAAAATGAGAAATTCGGCAAGGGTAGGGGCTCTTTCCCATTGCCTGTCTGTATGACTATCGGGGGTGGAGGCCGCTGGGCAAAAAGTCCAGTGGTGGCCCCCCTGGTCCCACTGGTTCGTTCGCCGACCTCAGCAGGGCTGTGTGTGCAGTGCCTGTCATTAACCATCAAGGCGCCAGCAAATTACTGGGAGGCTGGAGGGCACAGTGTCTCATAGACAGTGGCCGACTGGGGCCAAAAATCAGCCCTGGTCGGCCCGAGACATCCCTGCTGAGTCCCCCCCCACAACCATGGCTGTAGCATTGGGGGCTGGGGTTCCTTGGCTTGTGGGTATAATGGGGCTGGGTACAGGGGCTGAGAGGGAAACTAAGGGGGCAGGGATTGAATGTGGACCCAACTGGCTCCAAAGCAGTGCGGCCCACCGGGCATTGTCCCAGGTCTCTCTAAGGCCAGTCCACCCTGCTCATAGATTATGACTTGCCTGCTGCTGGCCCACTGGCTGTTAGCCGGCACGAGAATTGCAAATGCCGTCTGTGGCAGAAATGTGACTGCTTCTGCAGTTGCGAACTATGCATACGGCACTTTCTAGGAACATTTGGTGTAGGCCAGTGTCAGGCTGGGTTGTCCTGGGCCCGCCAGTAGAGACTGTGAGGGCTCACCCCATAGTTTGAGATGCCCTGATACATACTCCACGTCCCTCTGTCTGGAAGACCGGGCAGCCCATATCTGCCACGCTCCGGTCACCAGCAGCCACAAGCAATGGGTTTGCCTTTTGGGTCAGTGGTGGAGGCCCCCAAGTGATGAAGGCTCTAGGATGGGAGCCCCTTGTGCCCTGTCCTTAATTCGGCCCCATCAGGCTGTTGCACGCACCAGCAGGAGCAGTGTAATGTATCCCCCCTCCCTGTTGTGTCTGCCCAGTAAGCTGAGTGGCCAGAGCCGTGGGAAAGTGCTAGTTGTACAGTTTTTGCTTTAGAATTTAAAGTCGACCAAAACCCGGGATTTCACTTTCCCAGGTTTTGTTTTGTCCTCCTGGGGCACCCTGGTTTGGGATGCCCCACTGTGTGAGCCCCCCCGGTTCACCTACTTTTCTCACCTTTCCTCATGCCCATGGTGCACGTGCGGTGGGTGGTGGCGACATCACTCGCTTCCTTTTATGGCTGTGCTCGGGCATGCCCGCCGCAACTGATTGGCTGTGCCTGGGTACGCAGAGCTGAAGGGAGCGAGTGATGCCGCACACCGCCCGTGTGGCTGGGATTCCATTCAGTTTCTCCAGCCACACATTAATATGCAAGCTGATTGGAGCAGATTGGAGGAGAGCCTCGTCTGTGCCATGGGTTCAAGGAAAGATGGGGATTCACACAGCGGGGCATCCCAAACTGGGGTGCCCACAGGGGGATGGACCAAAAACCCCGGTTAGTGAAAATCCACTAAAAGCTTTTTCTTATTGTCTATTGGGTGGCACTTTACCTCTGCAGTATATGCCCTGCATATATATGCTCCTCCTATGAGGGCTATGCCCTCAGGTACTATAGTGCAACCAATAAGCTTTTACTGGTGCTCAAAAGAAGAACTCCAGGAAGACTGATATAAAAAGATGCAGTGGTGAGCAGGTGTCATCATTTGTAAAGGAAATATTGCATCACTGGTTGCCAGTAATAGGCTTTCACCAGCGTCTCCAACTGCAGGGTTTCATCTCAGACTGCAGTTCTATAATACCATAGATGGCTGCCAACAGTTTGCTCCTTGGGGTCGCACATCAGTGGTGGAGGCCCTGGGGTGGGAGCTCCCTGTGCCCCGTGTTTAATCCAACCCTGACAATATCAGAACGCAGTGCTATAATACCATAGATAGCTTTTATCAGAGATTGGTTGTAACTACCATCTTAAACCGGACCTTCAGCGTGATTTAATGAAAAGCCCAAACTCTTAAAAAACGATTCCCCAGCATCTAAAATTAATATATTTTACGTTTTTAGTCACTAACTGATTATTCTTTCCCCCACTGGGCTGCAACACTGTTCAGGAATTTAGGATACGGGCGCCGCCATCTTGACTCAGAAAAATCACACTTACTGAGAAGAGGAGAGTGGGATGAGGTACAGATCTGGGGTCAGGTAAAGGTCAGCAGTCCCAGAATGCAGAGCAGCACAGTCAGGAGGCACTTCCTGTTTGCAGGCTGCCTGATAAGATGGCGGCTTCCATAAGCCGCCATCTTGGATGTTTAAAGGCTCATAACATGCAGTAGATGCAGGTAGGATGATTTTTAATGTGGACAATCTGTATGTACAGGGTGTTGGAAACATATAAGAAAGACTCTTATTTAGAGTGAAGGTCCGCTTTAATCACCCTATGATTAGGGATGCCCTGATACAAACATGCCGGAAAGCCCGAGACCAGGCAGCCCACAACTGCCATTTCCACATTCTATTGTCGGTTTGCTTCCCCACCTAACAGGTTTGCCCCTTGGTATCGTGCATCAGTGATTGGTCCTAACTACCATATTAATCACCCCATGGTTCGGGATGCCCTGATGCTGTCCCTCCTTCCGGAAATCCAGAGACCAGGCAGCCCATACCTGCCACTTGCTGCCCCACCTAACAGGTTTGCCCCTTGGGATTGCGCCTCAGTGGCAAAGGCCCTGGGGTGGTAGCTCCTTGCATCCTGTGTTTAATCCAACCCTGATGATCTCAGAGCGCAGTTCTATAATACCATAGATGGCTTTTATCAGACATTGGTTCTTACTACCATGTTTATCACCCCGTGGTTCAGGATGCCCTGATACAAACACGCCGTCCCAGAAAGCCCGAGACAAAGCACCCCATAACTGCGTCTTTCATATTCTATTGCCAGTTGCTGCCCCACCTAATGGGTTTGCCTCTTGGTATTGTGCATCAGTGATTGGTTCTAACTACCATCTTAATCACCCCGTGGTTCGGGATGCCCTGATGCGCTCACCTTCGCCTGGAAACCCCAAGACCAGGCAGGCCTTTCTTTTGCCGGTTGCTGCCCCACCTGATCACCAGCAGACTAACGGGTTTGCCCCTTGGGATCGCGCATCAGTGGGGAAGGCCTTGGAACAGGGGCCCCTTGCGCCCAGTGTTTAAAGTGAATCAAAACCCAGGATTTTGACTATCCTGAGTTTTGGTTCTTGCCCCCGGGGCACCCCGATCCGGGAACCCCAACTGTGTGAAACCCCCCAGGTCATCCGAACAAACTCCCCTCTTCCTGGTCCTACGTCGCAGGTGTGACCACTTGTCCAATCAGTGCCCTCAGATCCGCTCAACCCCCTTCGATCAGGAGCTCGTCTAATGCGAGCAGATCCGAGTGCTTTGGCGGCCGCATCCTCCTCTAACAGGGAGTGCGCCCAGGCCAGCCATTCACAAATGGATTGGACAAATACATTTATAAGATTCCCGGGCTGATCCAGCTGGGTTTTGGTCCACTTTAATGAATAACCATATACAGTGAGTACATGGCCCCTCTCTTTTATGTCTAGTAAATGGTTCACTAAGACCCTGGTTATTTATATTTTTTTATGATGTCTAAGACAAAATCTGCATGGCAGCAACTATTTTTGTACTACCTTTAGCAGGGTGCGCATCCACGCCATGCACTTGTGAGTAGCCGGCGCACATACACCCTGTTAGAGGGCAGCGGGGGTGCAGCCGCCGGTGCGCTCAGCTCCGCTCAGATAGATTCAGCTGGAGCCAAGTCTTAGACAAGTTGATGTGAGTGGATCTGAGCGCACTGATTGGACGAGCACCGTACGACCAGGATAAGGTGAGTTAGACTGGACAACCTGGGGGGGGGGGGGGATATCACACAGCGGGGCATCCCAGATCGGGGTGCCCTGGGAGCAAGGACTAAAACCCAGGCTAATACCAAGTTTTGGTCTCCTTGAAAGCAATTTCGACATGGCATCCAATTCTAACAGTCTTAGAAACATAGAAAAAGAGGAACACCTAAGTATTGGACGTGGACTCGCCCATAAATTAACATAAATCGCCTTCTCCTTGTTCCCATGGTGCAACCAATCAGCTGCACTTGCGGCATTCAGATTTCCTTTTTCGAGGTCAGAGCGGCAAGGAAAGCTGAATGGAGCGAGCGCAGCCGGATGCATCCCCGCTGCCCTCTAGATGTGGACGTGCCCACACCGGCCAATCAGTGGCCTGGCACAGGTGCTCACCTAGCTAGAGGTATGATGGGGATGTGGGGAGGGCCCGTGGAAGAGGTGAGTGGATTGCATGGTCTGTGGGGATTCACACATCCCAATTTGGGATGCCCCATAAAGAAGTAGACCAGCCCCCCCCAAGAGTCTTATAGACTCGAGGGGGTGTTGTTCCTCTTTAAAGTGGATCAAAACCCAGGATTTTAACTATCCTGGGTTTTGGTCCTTTCCCCCGGGGCACCCCGATCAGGGATGCCCCCTGCGTGAAACCCCTCAGATCGCCTAAGGCAACTCACCTCTTCCCGGTCCTACAGAGAATGCACGGCCCCTGGTCCAATCAGCACGCCTGCATCTAGCTGCGGCCGCATCCCCGCTATCCCTCCAGCAGGGCGCGTGCCCATGCTAGGCATTTCGGTGCCGCTGCTCTTAGACAGCGTGACGTCAGCAGCTCTAAGCCAAATGCCTGGCATGGGCACGCGCCCTGCTACAGGGATATCGGGGATGCAGCCACAGCTTGCGCATGCGCCGTCAGACCGGGTACAAAGGTAAGTGAATAGGGCGACCTGGGGGCAGCTCAATGCAGGGAACTGTTTTCTGCTGGACCAACTTGGCTGACTACACTACCCCCCCACCCAGAATGGCAAAGCAGGAGTTCCCGAGCAGCACGCACCCGCACAAGGGACTCGATCTGTCGTTCCAGAAATTAGGCAGGTGCCAGACAACCACCAGTTACTTGGCTGGACTATTATTTTAAAGGAAAAAAATACTGTATCTGGGGCCTCCACCAGATTTTGTGCCCAGGGACCTCTACCACACTTAATCCGGCCCTGCCTGTGAATGCACTATTGGAACAAGGTTAGGTTGAGTGGGTGCGGCTATTTAATGGGGTTTCACACAGTGGCGCATCCTAGTTTGGGAAACCACAGGGAGTAAAAAATGGATGGCCATATGGGCAATTACTGGATAATTCCCTATGTAATGGAAGGACATTGCCCTATGCTATGGAAGGCAATTACCCTATGCTATGGAAGGCAATTGCCCTATGCCATGGAAGGCAATTGCCCTATGCCATGGAAGGCAATTGCCCTATGCCATGGAAGGACACTGCCCTATGCCATGGAAGGACACTGCCCTATGCCATGGAAGGATAATCTCCTATGCCATGGAAGGCAATTCCCTATGCCATGGAAGGACAATATCCTATGCCATGGAAGAACAATTCCCTATGCCATGAAAGGACAGTGCCCTATGCCATGGAAGGCAATTGCCCTATGCCATGGAAGGACAATTCCCTATGCCATGGAAGGACAATGCCTTGTGCCATAGAAGGACAATTCCCTATGCCATGGAAGGACAATTCCCTATGCCATGGAAGGACAATTCCCTATGCCATGGAAGGACAATGCCCTATGACATGGAAGGACATTTCTCTATGCCATGAAAGGACAGTGCCCTATGCCATGGAAGGACAATTCCCTATGCCATGGAAGGACAATTCCCTATGCCATGGAAGGACATTCCCTATGCCATGGAATGACAGTTCCCTATGCCATGGAATGACAGTTCCCTATGCCATGGAAGGACAGTGACCTATGCCATGGAATGACAGTTCCCTATGCCATGGAAGAACAGTGACCTATGCCATGGAAGGACAGTGCCCTATGCCATGGAATGACAGTTCCCTATGCCATGGAATGACAGTGACCTATGCCATGGAATGACAGTTCCCTATGCCATGGAATGACAGTTTCCTATGCCATGGAAGGACAGTGACCTATGCCATGGAAGGACAATCCCCTATGCCATGGAGGGACAATGCCCTATGCCATGGAAGGACATTTCTCTATGCCATGAAAGGACAATCCCCTATGCCATGGAGGGACAATGCCCTATGCCATGGAAGGACAATGCCCTATGCCATGGAAGGACATTTCTCTATGCCATGAAAGGACAATCCCCTATGCCATGGAGGGACAATGCCCTATGCCATGGAAGGACAGTGCCCTATGCCATGGAAGGACATTTCTCTATGCCATGAAAGGACAATCCCCTATGCCATGGAGGGACAATGCCCTATGCCATGTAAGGACAGTGCCCTATGCCATGAAAGGACAGTGCCCTATGCCATGGAATGACAGTTCCCTATGCCATGGAAGGACAGTGCCCTATGCCATGAAAGGACAATGCCCTATGCCATGGAAGGACAATTCCCTATGCCATGGAAGGACAGTTCCCTATGCCATGGAATGACAGTTCCCTATGCCACGGAATGACAGTTCCCTATGCCATGGAATGACAATTCCCTATGCCATGGAAGGACAATGCCCTATGCCATGGAAGGACAATCCCCTATGCCATGGAAGGACAGTGCCCTATGCCATGGAAGGACAATCCCCTATGCCATGGAAGGACAATGCCCTATGCCATGGAAGGACAATCCCCTATGCCATGGAAGGACAGTACCCTATGCCATGAAAGAACAGTGCCCTATGCCATGGAAGGACAATGCCCTATGCCATGAAAGAACAGTGCCCTATGCCATGAAAGAACAGTGCCCTATGCCATGGAAGGACAGTGCCCTATGCCATGGAAGGACAATGCCCTATGCCATGGATTGACAATTCCCTATGCCATGGAAGGACAGTGCTCTATGCCATGGAAGGACAGTACCCTATGCCATGAAAGAACAGTGCCCTATGCCATGGAAGGACAATGCCCTATGCCATGGAATGACAATGCCCTATGCCATGGAAGGGCACTGCCCTATGCCATGGAAGGACACTGCTC
Organism: Gastrophryne carolinensis; assembly: GCA_027917425.1. Taxonomy (NCBI): domain Eukaryota; kingdom Metazoa; phylum Chordata; class Amphibia; order Anura; family Microhylidae; genus Gastrophryne; species Gastrophryne carolinensis. The sequence goes on along the minus strand of CM051235.1, from coordinate 16,321,460 downwards.
TATGCCATGGAAGGACAATTCCCTATGCCATGGAAGGACAGTGCCCTATGCCATGGAAGGACAGTGCCCTATGCCATGGAAGGACAGTGCCCTATGCCATGGAAGGACAGTGCCCTATGCCATGGAAGGACAGTGCCCTATGCCATGGAAGGATAATGCCCTATGCCATGGGAGGACAGTGCCCTATGCCATGGAAGGATAATACCCTATGCCATGGAAGGACAATTTCCTATGCCATGGAGGGACAATGCCCTATGCCATGGAAGGACACTGGAAACTTCTTAGATATATACCGCGCTCCTAAGTTCTTAGATAAATAAATATAGATGAAATGGTTTAAGTGATGCTACAACGTACCAGGCTTTTATCCCAAGTGAGCCCCAAGTGAAATGTATGTAATTAGGTACAGAGCAAAAAAATGAAGAATAAAATATAGTATATAATATATAAACAACCACACAATGTGAACTTATCCCCTAAAACAAGATACATCAACTTTCCAAGAAACCAAGAAAAATTCAAAATTAAACAATTGTAACTTTATGAGTCCATATCTCAAAGTGTCCCAAAACACATGCACTAATGCTGAAGTGCTCCAAACAAAGAAAAAGACTTTTTTCCGTGCTACTAGAATCCGGTGAGTATCCCAAAAAGCATGCACCCGCTGGCGGTGAACACCCTTCACTCCGTGTGCGCTTACCAGAACTATGCATCCAAAACTCCTTATAATAAACGCGTTATAATCAACGTGCTCCGTTAATAATTTCAAAGAATATTTTCATGAATTCAAAATGCCTCCATAGATTCAGTCCATAATACTCAATGGTCACATGGAAAAAGAACAAAGACAATAGTGCAACCCCATCTGATTGTTGTTGACGTATTTAATATTAGTTAAATGCACTTACAAACATCCAAATAAGAATGCACAAAAGAGTAAACCGGTAGAGTAGTCCTCCTTCCTCTAATCCACTATGGCCAGTAGTAGATATGGATGCAGTAGGAACTAAACTTGTACTCAAGAGAATGCACTTCACCTTAAAATAAAAGGAAAACTTTGCCTAACGCGTTTCACTGATATTACAGCTTTTTCAAAGGCAGAGATCTGAATCCTGCGACGTGCCCAGCTGCTGCACCCGAATGTTTAGAAAAAAAGTCTAAAGCACTAGACAAACATTTTCTCTGCAGTACATATCAGCGCAAGACATGAACCCTTCGCCTTACGCGTTAGGCGGGGCAGCTGCAAAGTTTTCCTTTTATTTTTTAATTTACTAAACGATTTGCCGGCATCTCCCAGTACACCCCACATATATTCTGAGGCCCCTCCCATGTCAACATATGCTGTAGAAGTGTGAAAAAAAGATTTCACTTTTTTTCAAACAAAATCCACCACAGCAGTTCGCCATCATTCGCAAATCCCTTTTAAATGTAAATGCCGCTATTTATCATCAGCAAATTGCAGCGAAAACACAGCAAAAAGCACAAGTCAGTTGTCACAAGCATTCGCCACTTGAGCAACATTCTGCGCGGTTTACCCCTCTCCCCGCGCACACTTCGAACGCATGGAAGAGGAAAGTGGCGCAAAGTCGCGAACATTGTAAATCACCCCCATAATATAACACCACGGTCCCCAACATTTATCAAACACCACTTTCCATTTTCTAATTATGCCACCTGGGTGGTGCGAATGGCTTGTCAATTTCATGAAACTGCGCCATAAACACACAAATCAGCTGTTATAAATGCATAATACACACAAGATGCACATGAATCATTTTCATCACATTTTTGAGCAGTTTTGTATTTATGGGGCAAAGCGGGTTTGGTTAAATTATGGATGGCAGCGGATCAGGTTGGGGTACAGATCATACTGCTGCCTACTACCTGATAAAGTCTTGCATAACACCAGGCTGGGAAACACTGTGCATGGCCCAGGGTGTGCTTGGTACAATGGCAGCAGTCGTCTGTGACGCGATGGGGTGTAATTATTTTCTCATAGGGTATATTGCAGGCCACGTAGGGATCAGGTACAAGCTGGGACCAAAATTGCATTGCATTATGGGTTTTAAGCCTTGGTTGCCCCTATGTTTCGGTTCCTAGGGCTCTAACATCATTTGTCAAGAACTTCTTCGGCTAAGGACATCTGGTTATGAACTGTGCAGGCCAGGTAGGGTTCAGGTATTAGCATTAACCAAGATTGTTATAGGTCAATAGTTATAGGTCATGTGATGAGTAGGTGGGCACACGGCACAACCAATTGAGTAATGCGGGGTGCTATAGTGGCAAACAGCTGGCCATCCATGTAAATGAAATAAGTCCTCCACTGGCCATCTTGTACAGGGCATTCACTATTTTTTTTTTAGGGACCCTTTGCGGCCCGAAACGTTGGTTTTTTTCACAACAAACTACACAATTCACAAGATCCATGTAAATGAAATAAATCCTCTGCTGGCCATCTTGTACAGGGCCCCTAAGAAAGTGACCCTGTGAGGGCCGAAACGTTGGGATGTTTCACAACAAATGACACAATTCAAAAGATCCATGTAAAATACATCCTCTACTGGCCAATATTATTGGGCCCTGAAAAAAGGGAGGCTTGGCGGCCCGAAATGTTGGGTTGTTTCATAATATATTACACCATTCACAGAGTGCCAATGCAGGATTTGTGTACACAAGTTGATGATAAGGTCTTGGGTTGCCACCACTATTTATTTCTTTAGAAACCAACCCACCTAGGGCTCCATTGTTACTTAAAAAACAAAGGCTATATACCGTATTTGGCTGATGATATCACAATAGCAGGCTGGAGAATCCCCAGTACTTGCTGGGAGGAGACCCCTGCCACCTAAGTTTGGACATATATTTCTCCAGCAACATAGGGTTCAGGTAAAAACTGGGACCAAAATTGCATTACAGGACTGGTCTTAAGCCTTGTGTTACCCATCTAGGGCTCTAGCATCATTTGGCAAGCAAAGGCTATTTACCTTGTTTGGACCTTATGAACTTTGCAGGCCCAGTAGGGTTCAGGGCACATGGTAGGACCAATTACTGAGTAATGCGGGGGTGCTATAGTGGCAAGCAACTGCCCATGCTCGAAGATCCATGTAAATGAAATAAATCCTCTGCTGGCCATCTTGTACAGGGTGTTGTTTTTTTTTTTTAAACAATTCAATGTTTTGGGGCCCCTGAGAAAGGGATCCTGTGTGACCCGAAACGTTGGGGAGAACTTTGCTACCCAGCAAAGCTTGGACAGTTAACCCTCCAGCAATTTGTTATAAATTCTGCAGGTCAGGTAGGGTCCATGTATAATCTGCGACAAAGTTAACTCTTGAGGCTGCGACGATTTAGTTCCTCAGAAACAAACCCACCAATGATCATTTCGCAAACAAAGACTGTATACCTTATGTAGATGATGACATCTAGATATAAACTTCATGAAGGGTTCAGGTTGAAGCTGAGACCAAGTCTGAGTTACAAGTTGCGCTTTGAACCTTATGTTGCGACTGCATCTTGGTTCTTTAGAAGCAAATCCACCTAAGGATCGTCACTTTGCAAACAAAAGCTATATACCTTAAATGCCTGATGACATCACAATAGCAGGTTGGGCAATCTCCAGTGCTTGCCGGGGGTGACCCCTGCTTCCTAACAGAGCTTGGACATCTAGCGCCCTCCAGCAATTGGTATAAACTTTATAGGTCAGGTAGAGTCCGGTTATAAGCTGGGAACAAGTTAAATGTTTTAGGTCTTGGGGTTGCAACGCACATTCGGTTCTTCAGAAACAAACCCACCTATGGCTTCATCATTATTTTGCAAGCAAAAACTGTGTAGTTTATTTGGCAAATTATATCTAGATATAAACTTGGCAGGTTAGGAAGGGTCCAGGTCTATGCTGGGACCAAGACTTAGAGAGTTACAAGGTTGAGTTTGGAACCTTAAGTTGCTACTGTGTCTCGGTTCTTTAAAAATGAAACCACCTAGGGCTCTATGATCATTTTACAAATAAAGGCTGTGTAGCTTCTTTGGCTAAGGACCTCTAGATATAAACTTCAAGAAGAGTTCAGGTCAAAGCTGGGACCAAGACTGAGTTACAAGTCGAGCCTTGAACCTTAGGTTGCGTTCTTTAGGAACAGACCCACCTAGGGCTCAATCTTTTCAAAAACAAAAGCTATATACCTTATTTGACTGATGACATCACAACCACAGATTGGGGAATCCCCAGTGCTTGCTGGGGGGAGACCCCTGCTTCCTAACAGAGCTCGGGCATCTAACCCTTCAACAATGGGTATAAACTTTGCAGGTCAGGTAGGGACCGGTTATAAGCTGGGACCAAGTTAAATGTCGGGTTTTAAATCTTGGGGTTGCAGCTCACATTCGGTTCTTCAGAAACAAACCCACCCAGGGCTCCATCATCATTTCGCAAGCAACGACTCTGTAGATTATTTGGCTAATGATATCTAGATATAAACTTTGAAGATTTGGAAGGGTTCAGGTCAAAGCTGGGACCAAGACTGAGTTACAAGGTTGTGTTTTGAACCTTAGGTTCCCATTGTGCCTCGGTTCTTTAAAAGCGAGCCCATCTAGGGATCTGTCATCATTTCACAAAGACTGTAAAGCTCATTTTGCTGATGTCATCTAGATATAAACTTTGGCAATCAGAAAAGGTCCATGTAAAAGCTGGGACCAGGTCGAATTTTGAACCTTGGCTTGCGACTACGTCTTGGTTCTATAGAAACAAACCCACCTAGGGCTCCATCACCATTTCGCAAGCAACTACTGTAAAGCTTATTTGGCTAATGACATCTAAATCTAAACTTTTGAGGTTGGGAGGGGTTCAGGTCAAAGTTGGGAACAAAAATGAGCTATAAGTCTAGTTCTCAACCTTGGGTTGCGACTGCGTCTCGGTTCTTAGAAATAAAACCAGCTATGGATCTATTACTTTTCAAACTAAGACCGTTCACCTTATTTGGCTGATGACATCACAGTAAGAAAATCCCCAGTGCTTCTTAGCCATACTACGTCACAGAGCTTGGACATCTAGCCCTCCATCCAGGGCCGGATTAAGTGTGGTGGAGGCCCCTGGGCACAAGATCTGGTGGAGGCCCCAGATACAGCTATGTAATTAATCGGTGGTTGTCTGGCACCCGCCTACTTACTGGCAAGTCAGATGGAGTCCCTTGCGCCCCCCTTGTGCGGGTGCGTGCTGCTCGGGAACTCCTGCTTTGCCATTCTGGGTGGGGGGTGGTGTAGTTGCCCGGCTGGTCCAGCAGAAAACAGTTCCCCGCATTGAGCTGCCAGCGGCTGTGCTTGGTGGCTTATGTGCAGTGACAGCTCTGCACCCATCACTGTAGCGTTGCTGGCGGCGACTTTGCTGCTCTAGACTCTCCATCCTGCGCTGTGGTGGCTTTGGCTGCAGGTTTGCAAAAACAAAAGACCGATTGCCCAGGCGCCTCCCCACTGCCCCGTATAAACTTTGCAAGTCACATAGGGTTCAGGTTAAAGCTGGGATCAAGATTACATTACAGGACGTGTCTTGAGCCTTGGGTTACCCTTATGTTTTGGCTCTTTAGAAACAAACCCACCTAGGCCTCTATCATTATTTGGCAGGTAAAGGCTATATACCTTGTTTGGACCTTATGAACGTTGCAGGATTAAGGTATTTGCATTGAGCAAAATTGAGTTATAGGTCATGTGATAAGTAAATCGGCACACGGTAGGACCAATTACTGAGTAATGCGGGGTGCTATAGTGGCAAGCAACTGACCATGCTCAAAGATCCATGGAAATAAAATAAATCCTCCGTTGGCCATCTTGTACAGGGTGTTGTTTTTTTTAAACTATTCAATGTTTTGGGGCTTCTAAGAAAGGGATCCTGTGTGACCCGAAACGTTGGGGAGACCTTTGCTACCCAGCAAAGCTTGGACATTTAACTCTACAGCAATTTTTTTAAAACTTTGCAGATCAGGTAGGGTCCAGGTATACATTGTAAAAAAGTTGAGGTTGTGACAAACCCACCTAGGGCTCTATCCTCATTTTTCAAACAAAGATTCTCTACCTTATTTAGATGATGAGATCTAGATATAAACTTCATGAAGAGTTACAAGTCGCGCTTTAAACCTTACATGCTGCCAATAGCTTTGTTGCTGGCCCCGCTGCCCATCAGACCAAAGACTGAAAAGCCTCCTGGACCAGACCATAACCCAAAGGTTGGTGGAGGCCCCTTTTGCAGTGCAAGTGGTGGAGGCCCCGGGGCATCATAATCCGGCCCTGCCTCCAGCTATTGAATTGCCCACTGTGCTGTGACATTACCTGAAACATGGATCATCAGCAAAAAAAAAAAAAAAGGACAAGGGTTAATAAAAAACATTTGGGCTGGGTTAAAGCGGACCTTCACTCTGAATAAGAGTCTATCTTACATGTTTCCCACACCCTGTACATACAGATTGCTCACATTAAAAATCATCCTACCTGCATCTACTGCATGTTATGAGCCTTTAAACATTCAAGATGGCGGCTTATGGAACATGAGGCAGCCTGCAAACAGGAAGTGCCTTCTGACTGTGCTGCTCTGCATTCTGGGACTGCTGACCTTTTCCTGATCCCAGCTCTGCTCTGTCTGAGCAAAACACAGCTATAACCTGCCCCCTGTACTTTATCCCACTCTCCTCTCCTCAGTAAATGTGATGCTTCTGAGTCAAGATGGCGGCGCCCGTATCCTAAAGTCCTGAACACAGTTGCAGCCCAGTGGGGGAAAGAATAATAAGCGAGTGACTAAAAACGTAAAATATATTAATTGTAGATGCTGGGGAATTCTAAGATAAAGAGAACATACAGTTACATAAGGGCAGACTAGATGGACTCCTTCTGCCGTCAACCTTCTATGTTTCTATGCTGGGGAATAGTTTTTTAAGGGTTTGGGCTTTTTAATAAATCATGGTGAAGGTCTGGTTTAAGTGTTGCCGACCTTGCAGTATAAGTACATTAGAGGGTAGGCAGTAAAGTACAAGCACCACCAACGCTCTCAGGAACAATACATGTAAAAAAAAAGCTGGAGGGCCCGGTCGTCTAGAGCGTTTCAAGGACAGCTACTTTGAAAACTAAATTGCATGCGGTCGGCATCTCTAACTCTTGGAAGCCAAACACAGATGAGTAGAGCCGGAGCGTTTCGTAGTCGGCCCCTCTTACAGCACACTATGCTTCTAGTCCCCTCCCAGCGAGTTCTCTCGCCTGGATATCTGGGGCACCCGGCTCTCCGTGACACGCTACGTACGTAGCACCCACTTGCACAGCCTGTCCCTGGGAACAGCAGGCGGCAGACGCAGCCCCGTCGCTGCAAGCTGCACCTGTCACCCCGTCAGAGCCCTCTGTGCTCGAGCAGCACCTGTCACGTAGGGCGCCTTTGCGCTGCAATTAGCATCCATCACATTCGCTGCCCCCTCATTTCACGCGAGGCGCCGATCACATCCTTCCCTCGCAAAGCGGCAGACCTCGCAGATCCCCCCCCCCCTTGCGTCAAGATTAACCAGTCGCGCACTGTACGGAAAAACCCTTCTCGCTGAAAGCGGAGCTATGCTCGCTTGCACCCTCCTTCAAAAAAAAAAAGAGTAGACCCCCGCTTCCTAGAAAATGTGCGTATGCATCTCTACGGCACATTGGTAGTTGCTTCAAACTTCCGTCACGCTGTTCTACCTCATGACAACAGTTCTGGTGTGGGAGGTCTACTTATGTCTTTCAGACCAGAGGCCTACAGACGCAGGAACCAGAATCGGCTCTCGGTGGCCGGCACCTCTCTATGTCCCCGAGGTTCGAGGACTTCCTTAGATTGCGTGCCGTGCCCATCGCTGTTTGGGGACCAACCTCTTACTTCCTCGACCGCATCCTCCCTGCGATCTTGACGTTGCCCTGTCCAAAAGCTGCCATACTGGCCAATGGACAGGAAAAGAGGAGCGCTCGCTGTCACTTGCCCCGGGCTCTTGCCTCACGCAGCTATTGACTTCGCAGCCCGGTTTCCTGTCTCCCTCTGCCAAAGACCTGCAACACTCACCAGGGACTCCCCCCTCCCTCCCGGGCTCTCTCCTCCTCCTCCCTTTTTCCCCCCTCATCCCTCCGCTGTGGGCTCAGCGCTGGGCAGCCTCCTCCCAGCAGCTCCTGAGAACTGCCCTAGGCTTCACAGAGGAAAGCAGAAGCAGCTGAGAAGGGGAGGAGGAGGCGCTGGGACTTGCAGCAATGTCACCTCCCTTGAAAGGGGCCGGCGTATTCCTGTTATCTGTCAGGGCTTGGGTCCGTTTTTTTGTTTCGTTTGCTCGGAGTGCATGCCACAGTGCACCTCGCTCGTCGCCCCACACCTTGCAGTTTCCTGTACGTCTCGCGGCGCGATGTGTAACATGGGGACAATGCGCCAGCATCGCAAACTTGAGATCCAGGTGTGCCAGGTGGCTATGAGAGATACCTAAACCAAGTATGATCTAACAAACAAAAGACGTAAATACAGGTGGCAGAGGGATCACCTGCAATGAAACCCATGTGGTCAGGTTGCTCAGAGTGCATACCACACTGCACCTCGCACACCTTGCAGTTTCCTGTACGTCTCGCGGTACGATGTGTAACGTCGGGACAATGCGCCAGCATCGCAAACTTGAGATCCAGTTTTGCCAGGGGCTATGAGAGATACCTAAACCAAGTATGATCTAACAAACAAAAGATGCAGTGAAACCCATGTGATCAGGTTGCTCAGTGTCTATACTACAGTGCACCTCGCTCGTCGCCGCACACCTTACTGTTTTCTTTACGTCTTGTGGTGCCATGTGTAACGCCGGGACAATGCGCCAGCATCACAGGTTGCTATGAGAGATTCCTAAACCAAGAATGATCTAACAAACAAAAGGTGTAGGCAGTGGCAAACTGGTGCCAGAAATCAGCCCCGGGATTTACCAACACTTGGCAGGCCCGTGACCAGCCAGTGGCATCTCTGCTGCTTCCTGGCCAGTCAACCAGTAGTTCCAAGACTGAGGTTATAGACATGAGTTGGGGTTGCTTGGGTGAGGGGTTAAAGTGGTGAAGGGGATGGGGGCTGGTATTGGATGGGAGTGTTAGTAAAGGTAGCAACCCAGACTGGGCATTTGCCCGGGTCTCCCTATGGCCAGTTCACCCCTGGGTGTAGGTACAGGTGGCACAGGGATCACCTGCAATGAAACCCATGAGGTCAGGTTGCTGAGAGTACATACAGTGTACCTCGCCCGTCGCCGCACATCTTGCAGTATCCTGTGCATCTCCAGGTGCGATGTGTAACGGTGGGACAATGCACCAACATCGCAAACTTGAGATCCAGGTTTGCAAGGTTGCTATGAGTGATAACTAAACCAAGTATGCTCTAACAAACAAAAAGTGGTAAACTGGTGCCAAAAATCACCCCAGGATTTACCAGCACCTGGCCCGCCCATGACCAGCCAGTGGCATCTCTGCTACTTCCTGGCCAGTCAACCAGTGTGCTCCAAGACTAAGGCATGGGTTGGGGTTGCTTGGGTGAGGGGATAGAGTGGGGTAGGGGATGGGGGGGCTGGGATTGCATGGGAGTGTTAGTAAAGGTAGCAGCCCAGACTGCCCCAAAGTATTTCAGCCCACTGGGCATTTGCCCGGGTCTCCCTATGGCCACCCCACCCCTAGGGGTAGGTACAGGTGGTACAGGGATCACCTGCAATGAAACCCATGAGGTCAGGTTGCTTGGGGTACAAACTACGGTGTACCTCACACCTTGCTGTTTCCTGTGCGTCTTGCAGTGCAATGTGTAACGTCGGGACAATGCACCAGCATCACAAACTTGAGATCCAGGTTTGCCAGGTTGCTGTGAGAGATACCTAAACCAAGAATGATCTAACAAACAAAAGGCATAGGAAGTGGCGAACTGGAGCCAGATGGGATTGGATGGGAGTTTTAGTAAAGGTAGCAGCCCAGACTGCCCCGAAGCAGTGCAGCCCACTAGACATTTGCCCGGGTCTCCCTATGGCCAGCCCGCCCCTGGGCGTAGGTACAGGGGGCACAGGGATCACCTGCAATGAAACCCATGAGGTCAGGTTGCTCAGAGTGCATACCTCAGTGTACTTCGCTCGTCGCCACCCACCTTGCAGGTTACTGTTCCCCTCGCGGTGCAATGTGTAAAGTCGGGACAATGCGCCAACATCGCAAACTTGAGATCCAGGTTTCCCAGGTTACTATGAGAGATACCTAAACCAAGTATGATCTAACAAACAAAAGGCGTAGGTACAGGTGGCACAGGGATCATCTGCAATGAAACCTATGAGGTCAGAGTGCACACCACAGTGTACCCCACGCACCTTGCTGTTTCCTGTACGTCTCGTGGTGCAATATGTAACGTCAGGAAAATGCGCCAGCATTGCAAACTTGAGATCCGGGTTTGTCAGATTGCTATGAGAGATACCTAAACCAAGTATGATCTAACAACCAAAGGTGTAGTCAGTGGGGGACTGGGGCCAGAAATCAGCCCCGGGATTTACCAGCACCTGGTCTGCCCATGACCAGCCAGTGGCAACTCTGCTGCTCCCTGAGAGATACCTAAAGCAAGTATGATCCAACAAACAAAAGGCGTAGATACAGGTGGCACAGGGATCATCTGCAATGAAACCCATGAGGTCAGGTTGCTCAGAGTGCATACCACAGTGTACCTTGCACACCTTAATGTTTCCTGTACGTCTCATGGTGCAATATGTAACGTCGGGAAAATGTGCCAACATCGCAAACTTGACATCTGGGGTTGTCAGATTGCTATGAGAGATACCTAAACCAAGTATGATCTAACAACCAAAGGAGTAGTCAGTGGCGGGCTCGGGACAGAAATCAGCCCCGGGATTTACCAGCACCTGGTGTGCCCATGACCAGCCAGTGGTATCTCTGCTGCTTCCTGGTCAACCAGTGTGCTCCAAGACTAAGGCGTCATCATTAGGGTGAGGACATGGGCTGGGGTTGCTTGGGTGAGAGGGTAGAGTGGGGAAGGGGATGGGGGGCTGGGATTGGATGGGAGTGCAGTCAGGTTGCTCAGAGTACATACCACAGTGTACCCCACACACCTTGTTTCCTGTACATCTCGCGGTGCAATGCGTAACGTCGGGAAAAAGCGCCAACATCGCAAACTTGAGATCCAGTTTTGTCAGGTTGCTACTGGAAATACCCGAATCAAGTATGACATAACAAACAAACGACGTAGGTGGGGCTGGCTCCAGGTGTATGCGGGCCCTGGGGCAGTAGAAGTCTCAATGGGCCCCTTGCAGTGTGGTTGATAAAGTTCTATCTTTGGTGAGTACAGCCAAAGAATAGAAAGACAAGTATAAAAAGGAATAGCAGGAATCACAGAAAGAAAGAGAAGTAAAGAACGAAGGATTAGAAGGAATGACAGAAAAAAAAGCAGGAAAGAGAAGGAGAATGAAAAAAGAAAGAATAGATGGAAAGAAATATGAAAAATAAATGGAAATAAACAAAGAGCATATAATGCATAAAAGTATATAATGCAATAAAAGCATATAATGAATGACAGAAACAGAAACAAAATGAATGACAGAAACAAAGCAAGAATAATAGGAATGACTGGAAGAAAAAGCAGGGAAGAGAGAGGAGGACTGCCTGAAAAAAAGAGAAGGAATGTCATAAAAAATAGAAGGAATGACAGAATAAACTAATAGAAGGAAAGACGAAAGAAATAAAAGGAATGGCAGATTGAACAGATGAAAGAAAGAAACAAAGAATAGATGGAAAGAAAGATAAAGACTAGAAGCAAAGAAAAGAAAGAAATAATAAATAGAAGGACTGACAGAAATGATAGAATGAATGAAGAAAACAAGAAAGAAAGGGAATGGCTAAAATAACAGAACAGAACAGAAAGAAAGGCATAGAATGAAAGAAACAAAGAAAACAACTGACAGAAAGAAAGAATGTCTCTCCCAATGGCCAATCTGTCTCTGGCTGACAGTCCTTAGTCCTGGTTACTGCACGACACTGCGTCCTGCATAGGGGCTGTCCAGGGTAGAGGGAATGCACAGTGCTGACGCCGGCCCTGTGTGTAGGTACAGGTGGTGCAGAGATTAACTGTAATAAAACCCATGATGTCAGGTTGCCCCGAAGAACATACAACAGGGTACCATGCTTGTCTCACACACATAGGCCCTTATTTAACAAGGGATAGCGCCAGGTAGCGAATGGTGAGCGAACGGTAATGACGCTCACCGCCACGAGAACGCCGGCTCCCCTTCCGCAATCACACATTTATCAAGCCGATCCTGCTTAGCGACTGACAGAGCGCCAGATAGCGAATCATTCATCATTATTCCAGCCTCACCCCACAGCGCCAGCGAGCGACCTTGAACAGCGACAGGTATGACCTCTCGCTACCTCCAATGCATTTCAATGGAGCAATCTTTAAATATTCCTAATTAATTGCTATTAATGTTTTTTTTTTTTTTTTAAATGGCAAAAATTCTGTGACCCTTTCTGCAATGTTAGATATATTTTTTAAGGTGAAAAAAACAAAAACAAAATTTGTGCAGAATTGATATTACAGGTCTGATATTAATGTATTCATATTACAAAATGTTTGTAAAAACATGTTTTTTTTTTTCCAAAAATATGGTTGTTTGGGGGTTAAAAAACTACTTTTAACCCATCGCCGCCAGCGCTCTGGGGTTTAAACATGCATTTTACAGCGCGAGAATTTTTTGAGCGTGATTTGTTAATGAATATGCTGGGAGCCGTTCGCTATGGCCATTCGCTGTCATGCACTCCCATACAGCGCGGAACCTGTCAAACAGCGACTCCTAACCCCGTATTCAACATTATCGCACACCGACTGAGTCGCTGTCAACAGCCGAACAACGGCCAAGCACAGCGAATACTAGCGTGCACTGTGAAAATAACGCTACTGGCGCTCATCTGTCGCTACCTGGCGCTATTAATGAATCGGCCTCCCAGTATATCACCTCCATAACATGCCTCTACTCACAGAATATTTAGTGTGCTTTGCAAGTACAGAGGATTCTGATTCTGACTAATGCAAATTTGAAATCCAGATCACCTGCCACAAAACCTTTGAAGTCAGGTAGCTCGGAGTACAAACCACTGAGGACGATGCTCATCACATTCAAGTTATGGCTTCCCATGCAAGTTGCAGTGATGCACAACATTTGGATAACCCGCCAACGTTGCATGCTTGAGATCCATTTTTGTCAGGTTGCTAAAAGAGATACCCAAACCAAGGCCCTTATTTAACAAGGAATAGCGACAGGTAGCGACTGGTGAGCGGCCGGTAATGACGGGCACCGCCACGAGAACGCCGGCTCCCCACCACAATCACACATTTATCAAGCCAATCCTGCTTAGCGACTGGGATAGCGCCATATAGCCACTCATTCATCATTATTCCAGCCTCAGCCCACAGCGCCAGCGTCCGACCTTGAACAGCGACAGGTATGACCTCTCGCTACCTGGCGCTCTCCAATGCATTTCAATGGAACAATCTTTAAATATTCATAATTAATTGTTATTAATTTTTTTTTTTTTTTTTTTTAATGTGAAAAATTCTGTGACCACTTCTGCCATTTTAGATAATTTTTGTAAGGTAAATAAAAAAAAATAGTACAGAATTGATATTACAGGTCTGATATTAATGTATTCATATTACTAAATTATTTAAAAAACTTGTTCGCCGCCAGCGCTCTGGGGTTTAAACATGCATTTTACTGCGCGATAATTTTTTGAGCGTGATTTTTTAATGAATATGGTGGGAGCCGGTCGCTAGGGCCAGTCGCTATCATGCGCTCCCATACAGCGCTGAACCGGTCAAATAGCGACTCCTCACCCAATATTCAACATTACGGCAAACCGACTGAGTCGCTATCAACTACCGAACAACGGCCAAGCACAGCGACTACTAGCGGGCGCGCATTGAGGTCAGGTGGCACTCGGCACACCCCACAGGGTACTAGGCTTATCTTCCGCACTTAGTACACCACCATTATACTCATTACATGTGTCTAGTCACAGAAAATTCACTGTACTTTACAATACAATATGAAGCAAACTTGATATACAGATCACCTGCAACAAGTCATTCGAGGTCAGGTTGCCGGGAATACATACCACTGTGCACCATGCTCGTCACACACAAGTCATGGTTTTCCTTACAACTTGGGGCTATGTAAAGGGTTAGGACACTGCCATCACAAACTTGAGGTCCAGTCTTGTCAAGCTGTTACAAGAGATCCCCAAACCAAGTATGATCTAACAAACAAAAGGCATAGATACAGTGCAAGGATCACCTGCAACTAAACCTTCGCGGTTGGGTGGTTCAGAGCACACACCACAGTGTACCATGCTTGTCTCCACACATAGTATATCACCCCCATAACCTGCCGCTAGTCACAGAAAATTCAGTATACTTTTCAAATAAAAATTATTCAGAATCTGACCAGCGCCAACTTTAGATTACCTGCAACTAAACCTTTGAGGTCCCGTTGCTCAGAGTACCCTGGGTATCATGCTCATCTCATACATGTTACGTCTTCCCATACAACTTGGCGCAATGCACAACATTAGGACAACGTACCACTATCACAACCTTCAGTTCAGATTCAGTTTTGTCAGGTTGTTAGATACAAGATACCCAAACCAAATATTATCTAAAAACAAAAGGTATAGTTACAGGTCACCTGCAATGAAACCCATCATGTCAGGTTGCTCAGTGTACAAACAACAGTGTACCTCACTTGTCCCACACACCTTGCAATTTCCTGTACGTTTCACGGTGCAATGTGTAACATCGGGACAATGCCAGCATCACAAACTTGTCAGGTTGCTACAGGAGATACCCAAACCAAGTATGATCTAGCAAACTAAAGGTGCAACTACAGGTGGCACAGAGGTCAACTGTAATCAAACCCATAAGGTCAGGTTGCTCGAAGTACATACCACTGAGTACCATGCTCATCTCATACCTATAGTACATCACCCCCATAATATGCCTCTAGTCACAGAATATTTAGTGTGCTTTATGAATAAATTTGATTCTAACCAACACAAATTTGAAATCCAGATTATCTGCGAGGAAACCTTTGAGGTAGCACTGTGTACCATGCTCGTCACATACACATTACAGTTTCCTGTGCAACTCACGATATCTGGATAATGCGCCAGCATCGCAAACTTGAGATCCAGTTTTGTCAGGTTGCTACAAGAGATACCTAAACCAAGTATGATCGAACAAACAAAAAGCATAGGTACAGGAGGCGCAGAGAACACCTGCAACGAAACCTATGAGGTCGGGTGGCTTGGAGAACATAGCACTGTGTACCATGCTTGTCTCATACATGTTACGGTTTCCTCTACAAATCAGTGCAGGTTGGGATTGAGGTTGGAGGCAGGATCTCATAAATTAGTCCAATGTAGGATATAATTCAACTCAAGGAGAGATATCCAATTATGAGTCTGTATGAACACAACGACCATCACACTAGGAAGTCACATATGATGGAACCTAACAAACACCGTGTGGAGTAGTTGACTTGGCCATTTCAGAAACCAGCGCATCCTTTTTTGACATTTATTACTTGATCGAGCTACTGGAAAATTTGGGCTCATAGTCATGTGTCATGTTCTATTCTTCCAGTTGAGCTTTGGACATAATAACAGGTTCAAGGAAGAATTTGTGGTGGGTTCCACGATGGTGAGCTAACTAGGCCCTCAAGCAGCAAAGCTGACCCAACCAGAACATTCCCCCATCATGATTTACATTGCCTTCTGGTGAAATGCTGGTTTTGGATGTTAATACTTTCAGTGCTGTGGCCAAGACCAAAAACTTGTTGTTCCATTTTCTTGGGCAAATTCTCTGGTGTTCTTTCTGAACAGAAAAGCTTCTCTCTTGGCATTCCTCTAATTTGTGCAGCTTCGTATAATGGTAGACTCAACCAACTCAGACATAAATAGTGGCAAAAGTTACTTGTAGGTCATGTGATGAAATTCTGGGGTTCTTAGAGAGCTTTTGGCATCATGTGTTGTGCCCCTGGGCTGAACTGGCTGAGACAGCTTGGTCTGGGCATGTTGGTACTTGTAGGACTTCCAAACATGGGAAGGATAAATGTGCTATTGTTTGGGGAATGTACCTGGGAACCGCTGTGTTTGCCTGTGGGTTCTGCAGCACAGACCCTTCAGAGCATTTTGCTCCTATTTTCCAATTCAGTGGCTTTGGTGGAAGTGAGGACAAAATCCAATATGCTAAAAGAGATGTAACAAAGAAGTAGTTATTTAGTTGCTGTCTGGCAGTAAGCTCAGGCGAGCACCACCTTAATTGGCATATGCGATATCCCCAGATCTTGCGCAATATATGCCCTCTGGTCACTGAGGGCCCGATCATTGAGGCCAATGAGCATAAATATGTTTGTTTATAAGCCAATGAGCCCAGTTAATATTTACTGACCAGTCAATGAGCCAGCTCCATTAAGTGTGGCCAGTGGCTGCTCCAGATCTCTTCTTGTATGGCCACTGATCCACAGATAACCTTGCTCTGTTCCATTCTGTGCTATACGTGAAAGCAGTTGGTTGTGTTTGGTGTCTGTTCCTTGCTAGTGTCCTTTAAGGCCAATGAGCATAAATATGTTTGTTTAAGAGCCAGTGAATCCAATTAATATTTACTGGCCAGCCAATGAGCCAGTTCCACTTAGTGTAGCCAGTGGTTGCTCCAGATCTCTTGCCAACTCCTGTATGGCCACTGATCCAAGATAACCTTGCTCTGTTCCATTCTACATTCTACCTCATAGCAGTTGGTAGCAGTTGGTGTGCTGTTCCTTGCTAATGTCCTTTGAGAACCCGTTACTGACTCCTGCCTGTCTGACCTACATCTTACTACTGCCTGGACTAACCTTGCTGGTTTATGACCATGTCTTTGCCTAAACACTTAGATACCACATTACTTCTTACCATCTCCTCTAACTTTTGGTAGTGTCCATTTATTAGGTTTTTGCTCGCTCGTTTGGTTTTATTCTTGGAGGCCTGATCTCTTGCTGTGCCACCAAGAGTCTTGCTTTAGCCTGAATGTTTCTTGGCTTTCATGGCTGTCCCTTGAACTTTTAAATCCTTAAGGGAACTATGTTCAGGTAAGCAAGGTGTGTCCCTGTTAGGACGAGCGCTGCGGGCTCATCTCGCAGCACTCCCCTCACCTCCGTTGCTGCTCCCGCTGCCCTGGTGAGTGCTGCGCACCCATCTCGCAGCGCTCCCCAGTCCCTCTCTTTACCCGCTCCTGCCGGCGGGCCCGCGGCTTCTAGGAGGGCATCCCATTTGGCTCCTGTGTTTCAACATCCTATGACCACACATGCGTCCTCCAGTGAGGAGGCCATGCAGGTGGACCGATCCCATTTAACCCAGCTGGAGAGAACTCGCAGGAGGAATGAGAATCTTTGTTTGTATTGTGCTGGCTCGGAGCACTTCCTGAAAGACTGTCCTATTCGCCCGCCGCGACAGGGAAACAGGCGCACCTAGTGAATGTGGGAGAGGCGTCCCTAGGTGTGTGTGCCACCTCTCCGCGGCTTACGGTTCCTGTGCAACTCACCGTTGCAGCTACCATCTCCTTGAACCTGACTGCCTTTGTGGATTCTGGCTCTTCAGGAAACTTTATCGAGGCCTCCTTGATTAATAAATATAACATCTCAGTGAATCGCCTCGCAAAGCCTCTATTCATCGCTTCGGTTAATGGTGACAGGCTTGATTGCTCCGTGCGTTATCGCACAGTACCCCTCCTTTTAAAGATTGGACTTTTTCACCAAGAGAATATTGAGTTTTTCGTGCTCCCTCATTGTACCTCTCAGATTCTCCTCGGCCTACCCTGGCTTTAACGTCACGACCCCACTCTTGACTGGAATACAGGCGATATCAAGAGTTGGGGTGCAGGCTGCTACAAGAGGTGTTTGAAGTCCGTTCCGGCCAGACCTGTTCCTGCCTCTGCTCCACTTCCCGGCCTGCCTGCGATTTATCAGGTCTTCTCAGATGTTTTCTGCAAAAAGCAAGCGGAGGTACTTCCGCCTCATCGATCTTATGATTGTCCTATCGACCTCTTGCCGGGTACTACTCCACCTCGTGGCAGAATCTATCCTCTCTCGGCTCCTGAGACTCAGGCTATGTCAGAGTATATACAGGAGAACCTCCTAAGAGGCTTCATACGGAAGTCTTCTTCTTTGTGGCCAAGAAAGATGGCTCTCTTCGCCCCTGCATTGACTACCGTGGCCTCAACAAGATTACCGTCAAAAATCGTTACCCTTTACCTTTGATTTCTGAATTATTTGATCGAGTTCGTGGTGCCAGGATCTTCACTAAACTCGACCTGAGAGGGGCCTATAATCTGATACATATACGTGAGGGCGATGAGTGGAAGACCACCTTTAACACCCGCGATGGCCACTTTGAATACCTAGTGATGCCCTTTGGACTTTGCAATGCACCCGCCGTATTCCAGGAATACGTGAATGACATATTCCGGGACTTGCTTTACTCCTGCGTGGTAGTGTATCTGGATGATATACTCATCGTCCGGCAAGTCCTGTCTCGCCTCCGCCTACATTGTTTATACGCCAAGTTGGAGAAATGCATATTTGATCAGACCTCTCTACCATTTCTTGGGTACATAGTTTCTGGTCGTGGTCTCCAGATGGACCCCAGCAAGTTAAAGGCAGTGTTGGACTGGCCTCGTCCCTCTGGCCTACGGGCTATCCAACGCTTTTTGGGCTTCGCTAATTATTATCGCCAGTTTATTCCCCACTTTTCGACTATAGTTGCTAAGTCGTAGCCTCCTCAGGCTGAAGAGGCCTTTAATACTCTTAAAAATGCATTCTCTTCTGCTTCGGTGCTTTCAAGACCAGATCCATCTAGACCCTTTGCCCTTGAGGTAGATGCCTCCTCCATTGGAGCTGGAGCCGTGCTTACTCAAAAATCTGCTACTGGCAGGACTCTCACCGGCAAAGAGGAATTACTCCATTGGAGATCGGGAATTACTCGCCATCAAGTTGGCATTGGAGGAGTGGAGACATCTCTTGGAAGGTTCTGCCTACCTTATTACCATCTTTACCAACCACAAGAATCTGTCTTACTTAGAAACTGCCCAGCGGTTAAACCCTCGACAAGCCTGATGGCCATTATTTTTCGCCCGTTTCTACTTTCAAATCCACTTCCGTCCAGCCGTCAAGAACATCAGGGCGGACGCCCTTTCTCATTCCTCGGACTCTCCGGGTCGGAATCCACTCCACGGCATAGTATCCCTCCAGAATGTCTAGTTCACTCTGCTCCCGCAACCCTGGTACAGGCACCACCTGGAAAGACCTTCGTGCCTGCTCGCCAGAGTTGCAGAATATTAAAATGGGGACATTCTTCTCATGTAGCTGGCCATGCAGGTATCAGAAAATCTTCTCTCATTTCCAGATATTATTGGGATGACGGAATTCATTCAGGGGGGGGGTACTGTTAGGGCGAGCGCCCATCTCGCAGCACTCCCCTCACCTCCGTTGCTGCTCCCGCTGCCCTGGTGAGCGCTGCGCACCCATCTCGCAGCGCTCCCCAGTCCCTCTCCTTACCCGCTCCTGCTGGCGGGCCCGCGGCTTCCAGCATGGTGGCTGGCCTTGCACCGGCTGCTCCCAGCCATCTTTCTCCTCCTCGTGCTGCTTCCTTGCATGGTTCGGTGTGCGCACGCCCCCGTCCACTAGAGGGCGTGCATGCCGGATTCCTGAAATTTAAAGGGCCTGTACACCACTGATTGGTGCCTGGTCATCCAATCCTGCATCCACTTCCCCTATTTAAGGGACACTTCCTTTTCCATCAGTGACGGATCTTGGTCTTCCTTTGTATGCAGAAAGTCTGTTGTTTTCAGTATTGCTCACCCGTGTACCGACCTTTGTCAGCCCTGACTTCTGCTTGAACTTTTACATCGCCTTTTGCCTGCCTCCTTTGTACCGCGCATTACCTCGGCTGACTGTGTGGCTGAGCCGCCGTTGGGGGGTACCGACCTAGGGGTCACTCGCCGCTGCACGACCAACCTGCTTTGCGGCAGGCTCCGGTGAATACCGGTGGCCTCTTAGACTCCGCTCCCCTGGCGCGGCAATCGCTATCAGTAACACGGTTACAGCGGATCCACACCTGTGCCGCCTCACCCGGTTCATGACAGTCCCTAAGCAAAAAGTGGGGTTAGATTGGGGGTTGACATTTTAACAGGCTGGCGATCAGTTGGGGCAAGAGTTCTTGGGTCAGTCTGGGATGCGGAGTCTAAAAAATGCCTTATATCCTCTAAAAGGGGATGCTTTGATGGCAGTTCATAATTCCTAGGCTTGCGTGGTGGCAGCTTTATTAGTAACAAGAGGCACTTGAGAGTCAAAGCACCAGTGGGTCAAACAAAGAGTAGCTGAGTTCAGCACTAAGTATCAGCCCATTATCTAAAATAAAGCAGAAATACAAAAATGAAATGAAGTCACAGACATGCCTGACTACCTATGCAAATGCATTGCCAGATAGCATCTGCTTTGATGCTCCAACGTAATTGCAATTGCCTGCCCAGCAGTAGTGTGAGCTGCCTGTGGGTCATGTGATGGAATTCTGGTGCTCAAAGGGACCTCTTGGCATTTTGTGTTGTGTCCTCTGACTTCTGAACAGTTGAATGACTCTTGATTTAGACATGGTGATACTACAAAGAAGGGTTTTTTTTCTGGGTCCACTAGGCTCCCCCTATATCCCTGAAAGGCAGTGTGGTGTCTTAGCGGGGGTCCTTGTGGGGGTCAGTGGATCCTTGAAAAATACCTCTGTATCTTACTCTGGCGTGTATATTTTTTTCGGATGTATTTTTTCTCAGTTACATACAGATTCTACATTAGAACAAGTGATAATAAATGGTGTGAACATAATTTATAATTTAAGCCTTTATGGCTTAATGTCCTAGATTCAGTCTTTGAGTAGATTTTTTTTATAGAATGGATGGGCTTGGGTACTTGCCCTTCCGTTGAATATCCTTTCTGTTGGTGGTTCCCTCTGTTTGTAGCAATTAGTGGGTATGGGTTGTTTCTCCACAGTCTGTAGCAAGCTGTTACCCCTCAGTGGGTTGTAGCAAGTTATCGGTACTCCATCACAGTTTCGCCTATAGCTTCCTCAGTGTGAGGGTCCGTGGTTTAGTGTTTCCTGTCAAGAACAAATTAAATGTCTGAGTTGGATCTAGGACAGATTCCTCCAAGATCTTCTTGTATCTAAGACAGGTACCCCAAGACCTTTATAAATCTAAGACAGGTTCTTCTAAGTTCTTTGTCTATCTCAGACAGGATCCTCAAAGGTCTTCACGTATCTTAAATGGGTTCCTTCAAGATCAAGATCTTAGTGTATGTTAGACAGGTTATACAAAGATCTTTGTTTATCTTAGATGGTTTTATGCAAGATCTTTCTTTTTCTCAGACAGGATTCACCAAGATCGTTATGTCTAAAAACCAAGTTCCTTCAGGAGCTTTGTGTATCTAAGACAGGTTCTTTGAAGATATTCCTTTATCTAAGACATGTACTCCAAGACTTTCATACATTTTAGACCAGTTCTTCCAAGATCTTTGTGTATCTAGGACAGGATCCTCCAAGATCCTCATTTGTCTGAGAGGTTCCCCTAAGATCTTCATTTATCTTAAACTGCCTCCTTCAGGATCTTTCTGTTTCTCCAACAGGTTCCTCCAATATCTTTGTATATTTAAGACTTGGAAGATCCTCTTGTATCTAAGGCAGTATGGTCCAAGAGCTTTATGTATCCTCCAAGATCTTCATGTGTTTTAGAAAGGTTCCTTCAAGATCTTTGTGTATTTTAGACAGGTTATTCCAAGATTTTCATTTATCTCAGATAGCTTTTTTTCAAGATCTTTCTGTATCTCACACAGGTTTCCCCAATATATGTGTGTATAAAAACCAGATTCCTTCAATGTCTTTGTATATCTAAAACAGGATCTAAAACAGGATCTTTACAAGATCTTTGTGTAACTTAGACAGGGTTCTCCAAGATCTTCATGTGTCTTTCCTCAAAGGTCTTCCTTCATCTTATGGCCCGTTTATACCAGCAATTATTGAGTGAGAAATCACTAAAGCGACCACAATTTAGTGATAATTGCTCTGTGGAAACATCCGCTGCGATAAGCGATGAGTGAAAATTGGTTAATCGGTTGGCCTTTGTATCCTTTTGGCTGACCAAAATTTTTTGTTTATAGCTTGATGGTTGGAGTGTGTAAAGAAAAGTCGCCCTCAAAACAATGTATTTTGCTATGAGAATAAACGACACAAGCGATCGTTCTAGAAACCGATTGACCAAGAAATCTTTGCTGTCTGAACACCGCAAAAGATTTGTATGGTCGGTTGCTTGCTGAGCGAACAGCCAATTGATCTGCTCATGTAAACCCAGCATTAGACAGCTTCCTTTGAGATCCTTCTGTCTCTCAGACAGGTTCCCCCAAGATTTTTATGTATTTTCCACTTAGATTTTTGCGTATCTAAGACAGGTTCTTGGAAGATCTTCTTGTATCTAAGATGAGTTGCTCTAGGACCTACATGTATATAAAACAGGTTCTTCCAAGAGCTTTATGTATCTAAGAAAGGTTCTTCCAAGAGTTCCAGGTGTCTTAGAGAGGTTTCGTCAAGATCTTTGTGTATCTTAGACAGGTTATTCTTCATTATAACTTAGACCATATACTTAAACAGCTTTCTGTATCTCAGACAGGATTCTTCAAGAGCTTTATGTATCTTAGACAGGTTCCTCCAAGATGTGTCCCCTCAAGATCTTTGTGTATCTAAAACTGGTTATTAGAACACATGTTCCTCCAAGATCCCTTATCTTAGAGGGCTTCCTTCAAGATCTTTGTGAATTTTAGACAGGTTATTCCAAGATCTTTGTGTATATAAGCCAGGTTCTCCCAAGATCTTCATGTATATAAGCCAGGTTCTTACAGGTACTTAGAGGATCCTACACCAGACTTTCTCTCTCAATTAATCCAGTACTGAGCACAGGTCTTACGAGTAATTGGTCTCAACAACTAAAGAAAGGTGCTGAAAACATTGTAAATAAGGGACTGTGATAGTACCGGACTGTGTGGGTAGCAGGGCTGGCTCCAAGTTTTGGGGGGCCCTTGGGCAAGAGAGTCTTAATGGGACCCAAATTAGTGAGTCACATGATGTCTCCTTTCAGCTTCGCTGCCACGAAAAGGGTCATCTCCTGCTGCTGATCGCCCTCCAGTCCTTGTCAGCTGTCACCTGGTTCTCGCTACCTTCTGCTCTTCCATCAATTGCCCTCCATTCCATGCCACCTCCTCCAGTGTTGCTGATCATCCCCTGTTGCTGAGGCCAACCATGAGCAGGTCTGCACACAGCACCCGGCATTAGATGGTTAGATCCAATGTTAAATAATACCATGGCCAAGCGTAAGCCTGAGTGGGCCCCTGAAGATGCTGGGGGCCCTGGCAATTGCCCAGGTTTGCCCTGTGCTGGCGCCGGCCCTGGTGGGTAGTCTACACCTGCTTCCCAGGCCAAGTCCTTCCCTGCCCCCCCACCCCGAGGCCAGCCATGAGTAGGTCTGCACACAGCACTCGGTATTCGGTGGTTGGGTCCACTGTTAAATAATACCGTGAGTCTGAGTGGGCCCCTGAAGATGCCATGGGCCTTGACAATTACCCAGGTTTGCCCTGTGCTGGCGCCGGCCCTGGTGGGTAGTTTACACCTGCCCCCCCAATTCTCCTTTAGTCCTGCCTACAATCATCAAGTGGAAGCAACCAGACAGGCCTTCAAATGACCATGGCTTGGGTTGGAGCACATTATTGGCCATATGACCATGCCTTCACCCCCTATGTTATAAAACACAACCCGAGGAAGGCTGTGGAACCACAAGTGGACATCTTGGAAAAGCCTGTGTCTCAATAACATCCAATGTCCTTTTTGGAACAAGGCAGCTTTTCCTAAAAAATGGCTTCTCCTAGATAAGACAAGCAGTAATAGGCTGATTTTGACATCCGGGGGGGGGGAGCATTAGATTCTGCTGGCGTTATTTCCGATCAATTTGTAACTGATCGCATCGTGTTGTTGCTTTCTACACATTACACCCCCCCCCCCCGATTGCTTCCAGAAAATGCAGGGAACAGATCGGATTCCCCACACACTTCACGGGCGTTCTCCGCGTGACACCGTCTTGAGAGTTATTTGCACAATTTCGTGTTTCGTCACTCTGGGCCAAACGAGACGCCACATTCCTGGGCTGTTCTCTCGGCAGAGGAGACGGGAATTTCTCGCTCACTGTATCGCTGCCGACTCCCCCCCCCATTCATTGAACTGCAACGATCAGCATTCGCTGACGACTCACGCGCGGCATTATACAAGCGGGCCCAGGCATGGCCACGGGCATGGCGGCACTGCCAGAAATAAAGGGGTGTGAAGGGTTAAGGGAGGTCACAGCAGCAGAGGTAGGGCGGCAGAGACATCTCTATCAGAGGAAACATGTCACTAGCGGGTTGTAGGGCCGCTGCTGCTTAAAATAAATGCAGGGTGACTTTCATGCCGCTCCTCCGACTGTGACATAGAGGCGGTAGTTTATTAACATGAAGCGAGCGCTTCAATTGCTGTGGAAGAGCAGAACCACTAGAGGTAAAAAAGAGGAATGAGAAGAGCTTACAATCTATTAGGGTATAAGGGAGGATACAGAAGGGGAAGAGCTTACACTTTATTAGGGTATAAGGAAGGATACAGAAGGAGAAGAGCTTACAATCTATTAGGGTATAAGGGGGGATACAGAAGGGGAAGAGCTTACACTCTATTAAGGTATATGGGAGGATACAGAAGGAGAAGAGCTTACAATCTATTAGGGTATAAGGGAGGATACAGAAGGGGAAGGGCTTACACTCTATTAGGGTATAAGGGAGGATACAGAAGGAGAAAGAGCTTACAATCTATTAGGGTATAAGGGAGGATACAGAAGGAGAAGAGCTTACAATCTATTAGGGTATAAGGGAGGATACAGGAGAAGAGCTTACAATCTATTAGGGTATAAGGGAGGATACAGAAGGGGAAGAGCTTACACTTTATTAGGGTATAAGGAAGGATACAGAAGGAGAAGAGCTTACAATCTATTAGGGTATAAGGGGGGATACAGAAGGGGAAGAGCTTACACTCTATTAAGGTATATGGGAGGATACAGAAGGAGAAGAGCTTACAATCTATTAGGGTATAAGGGAGGATACAGAAGGGGAAGGGCTTACACTCTATTAGGGTATAAGGGAGGATACAGAAGGAGAAAGAGCTTACAATCTATTAGGGTATAAGGGAGGATACAGAAGGAGAAAGAGCTTACAATCTATCAGGGTATAAGGGAGGATACAGAAGGAGAAGAGCTTACACTCTATTAGGGTATAAGGGAGGATACAGGAGGAGAAGAGCTTACAATCTATTAGGGTATAAGGGAGGATACAGAAGGAGAAAGAGCTTACAATCTATTAGGGTATAAGGGAGGATACAGGAGGAGAAGAGCTTACAATCTTACAATCAACTGTTAGGTTGTAACAGTTAAAACAATATAAACCCTTTGAATAGGCAAATGAATCATTTATTGCTGCACATCTGCATGTTACACCTCAAAGAGGGACATGGACTCAAAAAAGGTACAGTAGTGAGGTATACAGATCTGCTATTGCTTTTCTTTTTTTTAAATGTGTCCCCGCCTGTCCTGACTTTTTGCTTGTTTTTCATTAGTGGGCAGAAGCCTGTAACATTAACTGACAATAAACTAGGGGGAATCTCTTGCTGGTTGACCTCACATCCTGCTCGCCCCTGGGCCCCATAGCAGCTGCACAGGCCTCTATGGCTATAGCTAGGCCTAGGATTGTAACCTGATAGAAGGGACACTCTGATTGGCTGCCGTGACTTGCGGCACTGTGCAGGTCATCGCTGCTCTTTGGCCGCTCTTATTAAATAAGTCACTGGCTCCGCTGTGCAGCAGCTCTGGCAGGCAGACTGGGGGGGGGGGCACAATGCACTGGGGACTCTGACCTATTGTTATTATGAGCGCCTCCGCGCCGAGCTGCTCCCTCAGCACAGGCTGGACGGCCATTACACGGCGCAGGATGACGGCAAGCCAGGCATGCAGAGGCAGCAACGCAAACACGCCGCCAGCTGCGGAAAGTTTGTGCATGGCTGACCGCAGCGTGCTGATAGATTGGCCACTCCTTGCTGTGGCCTGCAACCAAACATCACCACCCACCGGAATTCCCCTGACAAGAGGGGTGGAAGAGCTTACAATCTATTTCTGTATAAGGGAGGATACAGGAGAAGAGCTTACAATCTATTAGAGTATAAGGGAAGATACAGAAGGAGAAGAGCTTACAATCTATTAGGGTATAAGGGAGGATACAGAAGGAGAAGAGCTTACAATCTATTAGGGTATAAGGGAGGATACAGAAGGAGAAGAGCTTACACTCTATTAGGGTATAAGGGAGGATACAGAAGGAGAAGAGCTTACAATCTATTAGGGTATAAGGGAGGATACAGGTGGAGAAGAGCTTACACTCTATTAGGGTATAAGGGAGGATACAGAAGGAGAAGAGCTTACAATCTATTAGGGTATAAGGGAGGATACAGGTGGAGAAGAGCTTACAATCTATTAGGGTATAAAGGGGGATACAGAAGGAGAAGAGCTTACACTCTATTTGGGTATAAGGGAGGATGCAGAAGGAGAAGAGCTTACCATTTATTAGGGTAAAAGGGAGGATACAGGAGAAGAGCTTACAATCTATTAGGGTATAAGGGAGGATACAGGTGGAGAAGAGCTTACAATCTATTAGGGTATAAGGGAGGATAGAGAAGGAGAAGAGCTTACAATCAATTAGGGTATAAGGGAGGATACAGAAGGAGAAGAGCTTGCAATCTATTAGGGTATAAGACAGGATAAAAAGAAGAAGAGATTACACTCTATTAGGGTATGAGGGAGGATACAGAAGGAGAAGAGCTTACACTCTATTAGGGTATAAGGGAGGATATAGAAGGAGAAGATTTTACAAACTATTAGGGTATAATGGAGGATACAGGAGGAGAAGAGTTTACAATCTTTTAGGGTATTAGGGAGGATAGAGAAGGAGAAGAGCTTACAATCTATTAGGGTATAAGGGAGGAAACAGGAGTAAAGGAGCTTACAATCTATTGGGGTATAAGGGAGGATACAGAAGGATAAGATCTTACAATCTATTAGTATATAAGACAGGATAAAAAGAAGAGATTACAATCTATTAGGGTATAATGGAGGATACAGAAGGAGAAAAGTTTACAGTCTGTTAGGGTATAAGGGAGGATACAGGAGGAGAAGAGCTTACAATCTATTAGGGTAAAAGGAGGATACAGAAGGAGAACAGCTTAAAATCTTTTAGGGTATAAGGGAGGATACAGGAGGAGAAGAGCTTACACTCTATTAGTGTATAAGGGAGGATACAGAAGGAGAAGAGCTTACAATCTATTAGAATTTAGAGGGGAATACAGAAATGGGAGAACTTACAATTTTCTAAGGTATAAGGAAGAAGAAAGATGGATGGAAGAACTTACAATCTATTAGTGTATAATGGCATCACTGTCAGGAGCCTAATAACTGTCAACAATGGCAGCCAGTGCTGGTTGAGGTGAGTTTAGGTCCTCTTTCAGGACCTGTAGCAGGTAAGTACATGAGTAGCAATGAGCTCTCCTACTGTCTGTACCGGGGGTATAAGCAGTCTGCTACATCTCCCTTTTAAAATCAAATATGAAAATATTTAAGTTTTTTAGGTCTATTTTTAGAACTAGTTTTATTTTTGTAATATATTTATAGATTTTATGTTTGAAATAGATTTGAGATATATTTAATCAGATTATCTGCATCTATTAGACCATTGATGGGCCTTTAAATAATGCGTTGCTGCCACACATCCAGATCTTTAAGATTATCCCTTAGCAAATCCTACCGTACATACAGCCAATCCCACCAATCACAAGCCTTTACCCTTCCCCCAAATGAATGGTTAACCCTTAAAGGGACCGATAGTCTTTACCGGAGCCTTCACCTGCTCACTGATGAATGCTAATTGTTTTTATACTCATCAGCAGCATATCATTCACTTTACACCGTCGGATCAGCCAATGATTGTGGCTCCCGCCCCCTTAGGGTCTATAGGGCTGTCATTGCTGACAAATCAAAGACAGACAAGTGATCGGTCAATACTGTACACACAGGGAATCTGGAAAGGGCAATGCCTATCCTGGAGGAATAACAGAACAGAGGAAGGGACCTATCATTACTGTACACACAGGGAATCTGGAAAAGGTGCTGCCCACCATAGAGATAAAGCAATAGCAGAGGGAGTGACCAGTCATTACTGTACACACCAGTAACAGGTACCAGTCGGCTGATCTCCTATTGCACAACCCACTCATTGGCATTGCGTCAATCAGAATAATACCCACCCCTAGCATTCAGCAAGTCAGCATGGTTTCGACTAGCTCAGTGCCATGAATGGGCCAGCGCCGCCATCAGTACATTACAGGCGTAACTTCAGTTTGGGACCCAGGCAGTTTCCTGCTGAAAATTAGGCATGGACTACATCGCGGTCTTAGATATACTATTGATGGCACCAAGGGTGCGCCGGAGACAAAAAAAAATTTCAGACTACCGCTAATCCTCTGCCTCCGGAGCATCCAAAATCAGGATGCCACACTGTTTGAAGCCCCTGGGCCTCCCACAGCCAATGTCGAACTGGGATTGCACAAGTAGAAGTGGCTCTGAGGGCCCACCCCACACTTAAACCGGACCAACAGCCTGGCACAGTTGGAAAAGAAAACTCCACAAAACTCCCTTGCCCCATGTGCAAGCATGATACTGAAGCATTGTCAGCACTTACATTTGCTCCTGCATCCACTCAAAACTGAAACGCTGCCTCACCGATTTTCTAGTGGTAGCAGCCATTGTGCAGCTTCCTTTTCTAAGCCATGCTGCTGCCTGGATTTAACTGACATGACTGACAATGCACAATAATAGGAAACCCAGCAGCACTTCCTGTTTGCAGGCGGCCTGCCACGCTCATACATTTGGGTGCTCAAAAAAAGGGATTTATATAGGAATTGTCCAGTGAAAGATAACGTGTGTTGCTATTCCCACTTCGGTCACTAGATGGGAGTAAAGCCCACAAATAGAAAAGCGAATTTAATTCAGACTCTTCAGAATCTGGGGGGTAGGGTTCCCTTTTAGTGTGAGTCAGGTGGCATAAGATACATTTGGGGAACAACAGGAAACTGCTGAGATTGGTTGTGAGCTTTATGGAAGGAAAACCTCAGGCAACATTGTATAGAGCAGAGGTTTCATAAGGGGAAGCCAGAGGGACAGACAGAGAGATTGTCCATAATCATGCTAAGGGGAGACAGGTGTAGCCTCCTGCGTAAGATTTCTTATGGGGCTACTTCAGAAATAAGACAGGGGTGCAGCTGGAATGTAGTGAGAAGACGTGACTGTAGGGAAGCAGAGCCACGCTGAGTTGTAGAGAGAGAGAGAGAGTTGAGGTCCATGCACAAAGAAACTCAGGGGGGGTCCTGGTGTAGATGTGACAGAGGAGGCCTCCTTTAGGAGTATAGAGGATCCAAATGGACCAAAAGGCGGCGAGGAGAAGCCGCTGTGCTACAAATCTCCTGATGACCAAGTGGCCCTCCTACATTTTATCGCTAGTCCGTGAATATGCAGCCCCCTGCTCTGTCCGGGACCTCCTCCTGTGCTTAACATGAATCACCTCCTCCCACTCTCATTTTCAGGACTTCTCCACCCCTCTGGAATGCCCTTCCCCTGTACAATTCAGCACTCCTCAACACTTCAAGCCATTAAAACTTCCACTTTACAGTCTTGTCACCCATTGGGACACTAGGCTAAATAAAAGACTGCATGAGAGATCCAGTTTAAACAGCAAGTTGTTTCTGCTGAGGAAACTTTACAAATTAATGCTTAGCAGAGAGCAGGACATGTAGGAGCATATAAATGCTGGAGGTGATTGCAACAACTCAGATCAGTCGGTTGAGAATATAATAGACAATCACAACGCAGCCATGTTGAGGTGCAGCTTATCCAATACATACATTGCACTGATTAATGCACTGGAGAAATGGCCTGAGACAGATCTGACAGTAGAATTTGTAAAGACCAGGGAAAGAAAGAAGCTTGCGCATGACTCCACATAAACCGACACCAGAACCGCTCTTACAGCTACAGACACAAGGTTACACAGGAAGGAAACCAGGGTGTGCTTTAGATGCTTTAGATGCAACAAACAGGGACACATAAAGAGAGACTGTAGTATATGGAAAGCAGAGCAAAGGAGACAGTTTCCCTCGTATACTGAACGGAAGGTCAAAGCCACAATTTCTGATCCATGTCAAGGGAACTGAAATACCACCTTTAAAGGCAATCATACATTTCAAGGCTGGTGCATTGACTCGGAGGCAACCAGTCACATGAAAAGTTAGATAGAAGCTTTTTCACAGAACTTGATCTGAATAACAAAGAGACTATTGACCTTGCAGATGGAAGTAAAATACATGCAGAGGGACATGGGCATGGAACCCTTGTATGCCCCAATGATGCGGGACACAATTTAGCCATCCCAGTGAAGGATGTGCTCTAAGTTCCTGATCTAGAAGGAGGGCTCTTATCTTTGAAGCATCTGAAACCATCTGAGTAGCCAAAATACTGTAAAATTCCAAGGTGACAGGTGTTTTATCCTAAACGGCAAGCAGACCATTGCGAGTACCAAGCTGGATGATCACCAGTATCACCTCAACACAGTGAAGGAAAAGGTGAGACTATTCGCTCATAAACACAATGACTGTATACACATGTGGCACAGGCATTTAGGTCACAGACCCAGAATGCATACAGGAACTACAAAAGAGGAATCTGACAAAGGATCTGACAGTATCCCCTTGTCCAGTTACTGTTAAGTTTAAATGTTGCATCAAGTGTTCATGCAGTGCCCCCCATGCACATTCCCCAAAAATATTAAGCAAAGTGCGTGTGAATCCCCTCACCCCTGAAAAATATTAAACAGAGTGCATGTGAATCCCCTCTCATCCCAGAAAAATATTAAGCAAAGTGCGTGTGAATCCCCTCATCCCATAAAAATATTAAGCAGAGTGCGTGTGAATCCCCTTTCATCCCAGAAAAATATTAAGTAGAGTGTGTGAATCCCCCCTCATCCCATAAAAATATTAAGCAGAGTGCGTGTGAATCCCCCCTCATCCCATAAAAATATTAAGCAGAGTGCGTGTAAATCCCCCCTCATCCCATAAAAATATTAAGCAGAGTGTGTGTGAATCCCCTCATCCCATAAGAATATTAAGAAGAGTGCGTGTAAATCCCCCCTCATCCCAGAAAAATATTAAGCAGAGTGCATGTGAATCCCCCTCATCCCAGAAAAATATTGAGCAGAGTGTGTGTGAATCCCCCCTCATCCAAGAAAAATAAGCAGAGCGCGTGTGAATCCCCCCTCATCCCAGAAAAATATTAAGCAGAGTGTGTGTGTGAATCCCCACCTCATCCCAGAAAAATATTAAGCAGAGTGCGTGTGAATCCCCCTCATCCCAGAAAAATATTGAGCAGAGTGTGTGTGAATCCCCCCTCATCCAAGAAAAATAAGCAGAGTTCGTGTGAATCCCCCCTCATCCCAGAAAAATATTAAGCAGAGTGCATGTGAATCTCCACCTCAGCCCAGAAAAATATTAAGAAGACTGCGTGTGAACTCCCCTCATCCCCAAAAAATAATAAACAGAGTGTGTATGTGTGAATCCCCTCATCCCAAAAAATATGAAGTAGAGTGCGTGTGAATCCCCTCATCCAATAAAAATAATAAGCGGAGTGTGTGTGAATCCCCCCTCATCCCAGAAAAATATTAAGCAGAGTGAGTGTGAATCCCTCCTCATCCCCAAAAAATATTAAGCAGAGTGCGTGTGAATCCCCCCTCATCCCAAAAAAATATTAAGCAGAGAGCATGTGAATCCCCCCTCATCTCCAAAAAATATTAAGCAGAGAGCGTGTGAATCCCCCCTCATCCCAGAAAAATATTAAGCAGAGTGCGTGTGAATCCCCCCTCATCCCAGAAAAATATTAAGCAGAGTGCATGTGAATCCCCCCTCATCCCAGAAAAATATTAAGCAGAGTGTGTGTGAATCCCCTCTCATCCCAGAAAAATATTAAGCAGAGTGCGTGTGAATCCCCCCTCATCCCAAAAAAATATTAAGCAGAGAGCATGTGAATCCCCCCTCATCTCCAAAAAATATTAAGCAGAGAGCGTGTGAATCCCCCCTCATCCCAGAAAAATATTAAGCAGAGTGCGTGTGAATCCCCCCTCATCCCAGAAAAATATTAAGCAGAGTGCATGTGAATCCCCCCTCATCCCAGAAAAATATTAAGCAGAGTGTGTGTGAATCCCCTCTCATCCCAGAAAAATATTAAGCAGAGTGCGTGTGAATCCCCCCTCATCCCAGAAAAATATTAAGCAGAGTGCGTGTGAATCCCCCCTCATCCCAGAAAAATATTAAGCAGAGTGCGTGTGAATCCCCCTCATCCCAGAAAAATATTAAGCAGAGTTCGTGTGAACCCCCTTTCATCCCAGAAAAATATTAAGCAGAGTGCGTGTGAATCCCCCCTCATCCCAGAAAAATATTAAGCAGAGTGCGTGTGAATACCCCCTCATCCCAGAAAAATATTAAGCAGAGTGCGTGTGAATCCCCCTCATCCCAGAAAAATATTAAGCAGAGTGCGTGTGAATCCCCCCTCATCCCAGAAAAATATTAAGCAGAGTGCGTGTGAATCCCCCCTCATCCAAGAAAATAAGCAGAGTTCGTGTGAACCCCTTGTCATCCCAGAAAAATATTAAGCAGACTGCGTGTGAATCCCCCCTCATCCCCAAAAAATAATAAACAGAGTGTGTATGTGTGAATCCCCTCATCCCCAAAAATATTAAAGTAGAGTGCGTGTGAATCCCCTCATCCAATAAAAATAATAAGCGAAGTGTGTGTGAATCCCCCCTCATCCCCCAAAAATATGAAGCAGAGTGTGTGTGAATCCCCCCTCATCCCAGAAAAATATTAAGCAGAGTGCGTGTGAATCCCCCCTCATCCCAGAAAAATATTAAGCAGAGTGCGTGTGAATCCCCTTTCATTCCAGAAAAATATTAAGCAGAGTGCGTGTGAATCCCCCCTCATCCCAGAAAATAATAAGCAGAGTGTGTGTGAGTCTCTCTTAACTCCCAAATAATAATAAGCAGAGTGCATGTGAACCCCTTCATCCCAGAAAAATATTAATCAGAGTGTGTGTGAATCCCCCCTCATCCCAGAAAAATATTAAGCAGAGAGCGTGTGAATCCCCCATCATCCCAGAAAAATATTAAGCAGAGTGCGTGTGAATCCCCCTCATCCCAGAAAAATATTAAGCAGAGTGCGTGTGAATTCCCCCTCATCCAAAAAAAATATTAAGTAGAGTGCGTGTGAATCTCCACCTCAGCCCAGAAAAATATTAAGCAGACTGCGTGTGAACTCCCCTCATCCCCAAAAAATATTAAGTAGAGTGCGTGTGAATCCCCTCATCCAATAAAAATAATAAGCGGAGTGTGTGTGAATCCCCCCTCATCCCCAAAAAATATGAAGCAGAGTGTGTGTGAATCCCCCCTCATCCCAGAAAATAATAAGCAGAGTGTGTGTGTCTCCCTTAACCCCCAAATAATAATAAGCAGAGTGCGTGTGAATCCCCTCTCATACCCCCCAAAAAAACAGAGTGCATGTGAACCCCTTCATCCCAGAAAAAAGTTAAGCAGAGTGTGTGTGAATCCCCTCTCATCCCAGAAAAATATTAATCAAAGTGTGTGTGAATCCCCCCTCATCTCAGAAAAATATTAAGCAGAGTGCGTGTGAATCCCCTTTCATCCCAGAAAAATATTAAGCAGAGTGTGTGTGTGAATCCCCCCTCATCTCAGAAAAATATTAAGCAGAGTGCGTGTGAATCCCCTTTCATCCCAGAAAAATATTAAGCAGAGTGCGTGTGAATCCCCCCTCATCCCAGAAAAATATTAAGCAGAGTGCGTGTGAATCCCATTTCATCCCAGAAAAATATTAAGCAGAGTGTGTGTGAATCCCCCCTCATCCCAGAAAAATATTAAGCAGAGTGCGTGTGAATCCCACCTCATCCCAGAAAAATATTAAGCAGAGTGCGTGTGAATCCCCTTTCAGGCCAGAAAAATATTAAGCAGAGTGTGTGTGAATCCCCCCTCATCCCCCAAAAATATTAAGCAGAGTGCGTGTGAATCCCCCCTCATCCCCAAAAAATATTAAGCAGAGTGCGTGTGAATCCCCCCTCATCCCAAAAAAATATTAAGCAGAGAGCATGTGAATCCCCCCTCATCCCCCAAAAAATATTAAGCAGAGAGCGTGTGAATCCCCCCTCATCCCAAAAAAATATTAAGCAGAGAGCGTGTGAATCCCCCTCATCCCAGAAAAATATTAAGCAGAGTGCGTGTGAATCCCCCCTCATCCCAGAAAAATATTAAGCAGAGTGTGTGAATCCCCTCTCATCCCAGAAAAATATTAAGCAGAGTGCGTGTGAATCCCCCCTCATCCCAGAAAAATATTAAGCAGAGTGCGTGTGAATCCCCCCTCATCCCAGAAAAATATTAAGCAGAGTGCGTGTGAATCCCCCCTCATCCCAGAAAAATATTAAGCAGAGTGTGTGTGAATCCCCCCTCATCACAGAAAAATATTAAGCAGAGTGCGTGTGAATCCCACCTCATCCCAAATAATAATAAGCAGAGTGCATGTGAACCCCTTCATCCCAGAAAAATATTAATCAGAGTGTGTGTGAATCCCCCCTCATCCCAGAAAAATATTAAGCAGAGTGCGTGTGAATCCCCCCTCATCCCAGAAGAATATTAAGCAGAGTGCGTGTGAATCCCCTTTCATTCCAGAAAAATATTAAGCAGAGTGCGTGTGAATCCCCCCTCATCCCAGAAAATAATAAGCAGAGTGTGTGTGAGTCTCCCTTAACTCCCAAATAATAATAAGCAGAGTGCATGTGAACCCCTTCATCCCAGAAAAATATTAATCAGAGTGTGTGTGAATCCCCCCTCATCCCAGAAAAATATTAAGCAGAGAGCGTGTGAATCCCCCATCATCCCAGAAAAATATTAAGCAGAGTGCGTGTGAATCCCCCTCATCCCAGAAAAATATTAAGCAGAGTGCGTGTGAATTCCCCCTCATCCAAAAAAAATATTAAGTAGAGTGCGTGTGAATCTCCACCTCAGCCCAGAAAAATATTAAGCAGACTGCGTGTGAACTCCCCTCATCCCCAAAAAATATTAAGTAGAGTGCGTGTGAATCCCCTCATCCAATAAAAATAATAAGCGGAGTGTGTGTGAATCCCCCCTCATCCCCCAAAAATATGAAGCAGAGTGTGTGTGAATCCCCCCTCATCCCAGAAAATAATAAGCAGAGTGTGTGGGAG
Source organism: Gastrophryne carolinensis (assembly GCA_027917425.1). Taxonomy (NCBI): domain Eukaryota; kingdom Metazoa; phylum Chordata; class Amphibia; order Anura; family Microhylidae; genus Gastrophryne; species Gastrophryne carolinensis. The sequence goes on along the minus strand of CM051235.1, from coordinate 16,285,900 downwards.
TCTCCCTTAACCCCCAAATAATAATAAGCAGAGTGCCTGTGAATCCCCTCTCATACCCCCCAAAAAAACAGAGTGCATGTGAACCCCTTCATCCCAGAAAAAAGTTAAGCAGAGTGTGTGTGAATCCCCTCTCATCCCAGAAAAATATTAATCAAAGTGTGTGTGAATCCCCCCTCATCTCAGAAAAATATTAAGCAGAGTGCGTGTGAATCCCCTTTCATCCCAGAAAAATATTAAGCAGAGTGTGTGTGTGAATCCCCCCTCATCTCAGAAAAATATTAAGCAGAGTGCGTGTGAATCCCCTTTCATCCCAGAAAAATATTAAGCAGAGTGCGTGTGAATCCCCCCTCATCCCAGAAAAATATTAAGCAGAGTGCGTGTGAATCCCATTTCATCCCAGAAAAATATTAAGCAGAGTGTGTGTGAATCCCCCCTCATCCCAGAAAAATATTAAGCAGAGTGCGTGTGAATCCCACCTCATCCCAGAAAAATATTAAGCAGAGTGCGTGTGAATCCCCTTTCAGGCCAGAAAAATATTAAGCAGAGTGTCTGTGAATCCCCCCTCATCCCCCAAAAATATTAAGCAGAGTGTGTGTGAATCCCCCCTCATCCCCAAAAAATATTAAGCAGAGTGCGTGTGAATCCCCCCTCATCCCAAAAAAATATTAAGCAGAGAGCATGTGAATCCCCCCTCATCCCCCAAAAAATATTAAGCAGAGAGCGTGTGAATCCCCCCTCATCCCAAAAAAATATTAAGCAGAGAGCGTGTGAATCCCCCTCATCCCAGAAAAATATTAAGCAGAGTGCGTGTGAATCCCCCCTCATCCCAGAAAAATATTAAGCAGAGTGTGTGAATCCCCTCTCATCCCAGAAAAATATTAAGCAGAGTGCGTGTGAATCCCCCCTCATCCCAGAAAAATATTAAGCAGAGTGCGTGTGAATCCCCCCTCATCCCAGAAAAATATTAAGCAGAGTGCGTGTGAATCCCCCCTCATCCCAGAAAAATATTAAGCAGAGTGTGTGTGAATCCCCCCTCATCCCAGAAAAATATTAAGCAGAGTGCGTGTGAATCCCACCTCATCCCAAATAATAATAAGCAGAGTGCATGTGAACCCCTTCATCCCAGAAAAATATTAATCAGAGTGTGTGTGAATCCCCCCTCATCCCAGAAAAATATTAAGCAGAGTGCGTGTGAATCCCCCCTCATCCCAGAAGAATATTAAGCAGAGTGCGTGTGAATCCCCTTTCATTCCAGAAAAATATTAAGCAGAGTGCGTGTGAATCCCCCCTCATCCCAGAAAATAATAAGCAGAGTGTGTGTGAGTCTCCCTTAACTCCCAAATAATAATAAGCAGAGTGCATGTGAACCCCTTCATCCCAGAAAAATATTAATCAGAGTGTGTGTGAATCCCCCCTCATCCCAGAAAAATATTAAGCAGAGAGCGTGTGAATCCCCCATCATCCCAGAAAAATATTAAGCAGAGTGCGTGTGAATCCCCCTCATCCCAGAAAAATATTAAGCAGAGTGCGTGTGAATTCCCCCTCATCCAAAAAAAATATTAAGTAGAGTGCGTGTGAATCTCCACCTCAGCCCAGAAAAATATTAAGCAGACTGCGTGTGAACTCCCCTCATCCCCAAAAAATATTAAGTAGAGTGTGTGTGAATCCCCCCTCATCCCCCAAAAATATGAAGCAGAGTGTGTGTGAATCCCCCCTCATCCCAGAAAATAATAAGCAGAGTGTGTGTGAGTCTCCCTTAACCCCCAAATAATAATAAGCAGAGTGCCTGTGAATCCCCTCTCATACCCCCCAAAAAAACAGAGTGCATGTGAACCCCTTCATCCCAGAAAAAAGTTAAGCAGAGTGTGTGTGAATCCCCTCTCATCCCAGAAAAATATTAATCAAAGTGTGTGTGAATCCCCCCTCATCTCAGAAAAATATTAAGCAGAGTGCGTGTGAATCCCCTTTCATCCCAGAAAAATATTAAGCAGAGTGTGTGTGTGAATCCCCCCTCATCTCAGAAAAATATTAAGCAGAGTGCGTGTGAATCCCCTTTCATCCCAGAAAAATATTAAGCAGAGTGCGTGTGAATCCCCCCTCATCCCAGAAAAATATTAAGCAGAGTGCGTGTGAATCCCATTTCATCCCAGAAAAATATTAAGCAGAGTGCGTGTGAATCCCCCATCATCCCCCAAAAATATTAAGCAGAGTGCGTGTGAATCCCCCCTCATCCCAGAAAAATATTAAGCAGAGTGCGTGTGAATCCCATTTCATCCCAGAAAAATATTAAGCAGAGTGCGTGTGAATCCCCTTTCAGGCCAGAAAAATATTAAGCAGAGTGTGTGTGAATCCCCCATCATCCCCCAAAAATATTAAGCAGAGTGCGTGTGAATCCCCCCTCATCCCCAAAAAATATTAAGCAGAGTGCGTGTGAATCCCCCCTCATCCCAAAAAAATATTAAGCAGAGAGCATGTGAATCCCCCCTCATCCCCAAAAAATATTAAGCAGAGAGCGTGTGAATCCCCCCTCATCCCCAAAAAATATTAAGCAGAGAGCGTGTGAATCCCCCCTCATCCCAGAAAAATATTAAGCAGAGTGCGTGTGAATCCCCCCTCATCCCAGAAAAATATTAAGCAGAGTGCGTGTGAATCCCCCCTCATCCCAGAAAAATATTAAGCAGAGTGCGTGTGAATCCCCCCTCATCCCAGAAAAATATTAAGCAGAGTGCGTGTGAATCCCCCCTCATCCCAGAAAAATATTAAGCAGAGTGTGTGTGAATCCCCCCTCATCCCAGAAAAATATTAAGCAGTGTGTGTGTCAATCCCCCCTCATCTCAGAAAAAAATTAGGCAGAGTGCGTGTGAATCCCCCCTCATCCCAGAAAAATATTTAGCAGAGTGCGATTGAATAATGAATACCCTAATCCCCAAATAATAATGAGCAGAGTGCGTGTGAATCCCCCTCATCGCTGTAGAGGAACTCAGGGGCTTTGGAAAGGTAAAGCGATAGCAGGTGAGCGAGCGGTGTGACCTTAAAGCGCAAGCTCCTCCGCTGCAGAGGCCGATGTGAGTGCTTCAGTATTCTTTGTACAGCGCCGCGTAGCAGTCCGGCGCCGCATAAATAAACCTGCTCGGCGACATATCCTTCCTGTGTTTCTCCCGGACTCTGCACTGACTAAACAGCCTCTTTCTAGATCTAACACAATCCTCCGATCATTAAAGATTGTTTCTTGTTTTTTTCCCCTCCAGATCTTTTAATGGTGGATCGAAAGGAAGAAAGTTGTCGGAAAAAAAGGGGATCGCAGAGAAACTGGTTACATCAGACGATGGGCCTGGGCCAGAAAGGGTTAATGCCAGGCTGAGGACTAACTACAAACACGGAGGGGGGGGCGGGTGAGAATGGCGAGGAGGCCTGGGCGTGTGAGGGCGTAATCCCAAGCGCTCCGTGCAAAAGTGATTATCGCAGAGGGGGGAAGCGGCGCTGCCCTTGCTGGCGAGTATCACGGCAAAACATGTCACCCGGAGGCCTTCCACATGATTCGGGGGAGAAGGAGGACACGCCGCTCTCCATTGTAAGCTCCCTCCCTTTCTATGTGACATAACAATCCCTCTTCCTATTTAACAGCGCAGACATGGAAGTGCGGGCAAGCCACCGCCGATACGTATCGCTATGGAGAGGGGAAGAAAATACCCTGACCGACCCCCCCCTCCTTTGGCAGGGTACTTCCGGACCCCCTTGGGAACACATTGCCCTTAGGAGCCGCTTACCTCTTCCAAAACTCTTGCATCCTACGCTCTCCCGCGCACACACAGCGCTCGCCGCCTTTCGCCTGAGATTATTCTGCTTATTTGTATCCAGCCGTGAATTCCAGGGAGCCGTGTCAGGATGCGAGATGATGAATTCTCAGCGGATCCCCCTGAAAGTCGGGTCGTGGGGCTACGTATGGCCCCGGCGCTGCCTGCTAACGAGCGGGTTGGCGCTTTCGTTAAAAACCTTTGCGCCGGCGTAGGAAGGTGGACTGCGGTATTCTGTTCAGGCTGACCGTTCGCCGAGAGATCTGATCTTTTGTTCCCAAACAATCGAACGATTTGATCGGGGTAGATCTGGAGTGATGAGCGATCGTCTTTATTCCAGAACGATCGGATGATTAGATTGGGAATATCTGTCTATCACCTGCCTTCAGGGTAATCTGGAGTGGTGGGCATCATCTTTAATCCTGAAAGATTGAATGATTGGATTGGGGAGATCTGCCTATCACCTGCCTATAGGGATAATCTGGGTGGTGGATGATCATCTTTATTGCAGAACGATAAGACGATTGGATTGGGGAGATCTGCTTATCAGGGAGATCTGGAGTGGTGGGCAATCGTCTTTATTCCCAACGATCAGACAATTGGATCGGTGGGGGGGGAGAGATCCACCTATAAGGGTAATCTGGAGTGGTGGGCGAATGTCTTTATTCCTAAACGATTAGACGATTGAATTGGGAAGATCTGTCAACAAATGCCCATAGGGGTAACCTGGAGTGGTGGGGGATCGTCTCTATTACCAAACAACCAGGGAGAGCTGCCTATCACCTGCCTATCAAGGTAATCTGGAGTGCTGGGTGATCGTCTTTATTGCTGAACGATCAGACACTTTGATTAAGGAGATCTGCCTATCACCTGTCTATCAGGGTCATTTCGAGTGGTGGCAGATCATCTTTTTTCCCAAACGATCTGACGATTGTATTGGGGAGATCTGCCCATCACCTATCTATCAGTGTGATATGGAGTGGTGGGCAATCATCTTTATTCCTGAACGGTCAGACAATTGTATTGGGGGAGATCTGCCCATTATCTGCCTATAGGGGTAATCTGGAGTGGGGGTGATCATCTTTATTATTGAACGATCAGACGATTGGATCGGGGAAATATGCCTGTCAGGGTAATCTGGATTGGTGGGTGATCATCTTTATTCCCGAACGATCAGATGACTGCTTTGGTGAATACTGCCAAAGAATATAAGGAATGAGAGAAAGAAAGACAGGTAAAGGAAGGAATGAGAGAGAAAAAATCAGGAAAGAATAATGAGAGAAAATGAATGAAAAAAATTAAGAATAGATGGAAAGAAAGAAATAAAGAACAAAAGCATAGAATGAATGACAGAAACAAAGAAAGAAACAGTAAAAGGAATGACAGGAAAATAAACAGCGAGAAGAGAACAGAGAATGGAAAAAAACAGAAGAGATGGAAGCAGGGAAAGAAAGAAAAAATAAAAGGACTGACAGAAAAAAAAGAATAAAGAATAATGGAAAGAAAAAAGGAGCAAAAAATAGAAAGAAAGCGTAGAAGAACTGACAGAATGAAAGAAAGGCTCTTCCAAGGGCCAGAGGGAGGCACAGAAGGGCTGCGGGTCAGAGGGAGGCACAGAAGGGCTGCGGGTCAGAGGGAGGCACAGAAGGGCTGCGGGGCAGAGGGAGGCACAGAAGGGCTGCGGGTCAGAGGGAGGCACAGAAGGGCTGCGGGTCAGAGGGAGGCACAGAAGGGCTGCGGGTCAGAGGGAGGCACAGAAGGGCTGCGGGTCAGAGGGAGGCACAGAAGGGTTGCGGGTCAGAGGGAGGCACAGAAGGGATGCGGGTCAGAGGGAGGCACAGAAGGGCTGCGGGTCAGAGGGAGGCACAGAAGTGCTGCGGGTCAGGGGGAGGCACAGAAGGGCTGCGGGTCAGAGGGAGGCACATAAGGGCTGTGGGCCAGAAGGAAGCACAGAAGGGCTGCGGGTCAGAGGGAGGCACAGAAGGGCTGCTGGTCAGAGGGAGGCACAGAAGGGCTGCGGGTCAGAGGGAGGCACAGAAGGGCTGCAGGTCAGAGGGAGGCACAGAAGGACTGCGGGTCAGAGGGAGACACAGAAGGGCTGCGGTTCAGAGGGAGGCACAGAAGGGCTGCGGGTCAGAGGGAGGCACAGAAGGGCTGTGGGCCAGAAGGAAGCACAGAAGGGCTGCGGGTCAGAGGGAGGCACAGAAGGGCTGTGGGTCAGAGGGAGGCACAGAAGTGCTGCGGGTCAGAGGGAGGAACAGAAGGGCTGCGGGTCAGAGGTAGGCACATAAGGGCTGTGGGCCAGAAGGAAGCACAGAAGGGCTGCGGGTAAGAGGGAGGCACAGAAGGGCTGCGGGTCAGAGGGAGGCACAGAAGGGCTGCGGGTCAGAGGGAGGCACAGAAGGGCTGCAGGTCAGAGGGAGGCACAGAAGGACTGCGGGTCAGAGGGAGACACAGAAGGGCTGCGGTTCAGAGGGAGGCACAGAAGGGCTGCGGGTCAGAGGGAGGCACAGAAGGGCTGTGGGCCAGAAGGAAGCACAGAAGGGCTGCGGGTCAGAGGGAGGCACAGAAGGGCTGTGGGTCAGAGGGAGGCACAGAAGTGCTGCGGGTCAGAGGGAGGCACAGAAGGGCTGCGGGTCAGAGGGAAGCACAGAAGGGCTGCGGGTCAGAGGGAAGCACAGAAGGGCTGCGGGTCAGAGGGAGGCACAGAAGGGCTGCGGGTCAGAGGGATGCACAGAAGGGCTGCGGGCCAGAAGGAAGCACAGAAGGGCTGTGGGTCAGAGGGAGGCACATAATGGCTGCGGGTCAGAGGGAGCCACATAAGGGCTGCGGGTCAGAGGGAGGCACAGAAGGGCTGCGGGTCAGAGGGAGGCACAGAAGGGCTGCGGGTCAGAGGGAGCCACATAAGGGCTGCGATCAGAGGGAGGCACAGAAGGGCTGCGGGTTAGAGGGAGGCACAGGAGGGCTGCGGGTCAGAGGGAGGCACAGAAGGGCTGCGATCAGAGGGAGGCACAGAAGGGCTGCGGGTTAGAGGGAGGCACAGAAGGGCTGCGGTCAGAGGGAGGCACAGAAGGGCTGCGATCAGAGGGAGGCACAGAAGGGCTGCGGGTCAGAGGGAGGCACAGAAGGGCTGCGGGTCAGAGGGAGGCACAGAAGGGCTGCGGGTTAGAGGGAGGCACAGAAGGGCTGCGGGTCAGAGGGAGGCACATAAGGGCTGCGGGTCAGAGAGAGGCACAGAAGGGCTGCGGGTCAGAGGGAGGCACAGAAGGGCTGCGGGTCAAAGGGAGGCACAGAAGGGCTGCGGGTCAGAGGGAGGCACAGGAGGGCTGCGGGTCAGAGGGAGGCACAGAAGGGCTGCGGGTCACAGGGAGGCACAGAAGGGCTGCGGGTCAGAGGGAGGCACAGAAGGGCTGCAGGTCAGAGGGAGGCACAGAAGGGCTGCGGGTCAAAGGGAGGCACAGAAGGGCTGCGGGTCAGAGGAAGGCACAGAAGGGCTGCGGTCAGAGGGAGGCACAGAAGGGCTGCGGTCAGAGGGAGGCACAGAAGGGCTGCGATCAGAGGGAGGAACAGAAGGGCTGCGGGTCAGAGGGAGGCACATAAGGGCTGCGGGGCAGAGGGAGGCACAGAAGGGCTGCGGGTCAGAGGGAGGCACAGAAGGGCTGCGGGTCAGAGGGAGGCACAGAAGGGCTGCGGGTCAGAGGGAGGCACAGAAGGGCTGCGGGTCAGAGGGAGGCACAGAAGGGCTGCGGGTTAGAGGAAGGCACAGAGGGGCTGAGGGTCAGAGGGAGGCACAGAAGGGCTGCGGGTCAGAGGAAGGCACAGAGGGGCTGAGGGTCAGAGGGAGGCACAGAAGGGCTGCGGGTCAGAGGGAGGCACAGAAGGGCTGCGGGTCAGAGGGAGGCACAGAAGGGCTGCGGGTCAGAGGAAGGCACAGAGGGGCTGAGGGTCAGAGGGAGGCACAGAAGGGCTGCGGGTCAGAGGGAGGCACAGAAGGGCTGCGGGTCAGAGGGAGGCACAGAAGGGCTGCGGGTCAGAGGGAGGCACAGAAGTGCTGCGGGTCAGAGGGAGGCACAGAAGTGCTGCGGGTCAGAGGGAGGCACAGGAGGGCTGCGGGTCAGAGGGAGGCACAGAAGGGCTGCGGGTCACAGGGAGGCACAGAAGGGCTGCGGGTCAGAGGGAGGCACAGAAGGGCTGCGATCAGAGGGAGGAACAGAAGGGCTGCGGGTCAGAGGGAGGCACATAAGGGCTGCGGGGCAGAGGGAGGCACAGAAGGGCTGCGGGTCAGAGGGAGGCACAGAAGGGCTGCGGGTCAGAGGGAGGCACATAAGGGCTGCGATCAGAGGGAGGAACAGAAGGGCTGCGGGTCAGAGGGAGGCACATAAGGGCTGCGATCAGAGGGAGGAACAGAAGGGCTGCGGGTCAGAGGGAGGCACATAAGGGCTGCGGGGCAGAGGGAGGCACAGAAGGGCTGCGGGTCAGAGGGAGGCACAGAAGGGCTGCGGGTCAGAGGGAGGCACAGAAGGGCTGCAGGTCAGAGGGAGGCACAGAAGGGCTGCGGGTTAGAGGGAGGCACAGAAGGGCTGTGGGTCAGAGGGAGGCACATAAGGGCTGCGGGTCAGAGAGAGGCACAGAAGGGCTGCGGGTCAGAGGGAGGCACAGAAGGGCTGCGGGTTAGAGGGAGGCACAGAAGGGCTGTGGTTCAGAGGGAGGCACAGAAGGGCTGCGGGTCACAGGGAGGCACAGAAGGGCTGCGGGTCAGAGGGAGGCACAGAAGGGCTGTGGGTCAGAGAGAGGCACAGAAGGGCTGCGGGTCAGAGGGAGGCACAGAAGGGCTGCGGGTTAGAGGGAGGCACAGAAGGGCTGAGGGTTAGAGGGAGGCACAGAAGGGCTGTGGGTCAGAGAGAGGCACAGAAGGGCTGCGGGTCAGAGGGAGGCACAGAAGGGCTGCGGGTTAGAGAGAGGCACAGAAGGGCTGCGGGTTAGAGGGAGGCACAGAAGGGCTGTGGGTCAGAGGGAGGCACATAAGGGCTGAGGGTTAGAGGGAGGCACAGAAGGGCTGCGGGTCAGAGGAAGGCACAGAGGGGCTGAGGGTCAGAGGGAGGCACAGAAGGGCTGCGGGTCAGAGGGAGGCACAGAAGGGCTGCGGGTCACAGGGAGGCACAGAAGGGCTGCGGGTTAGAGGGAGGCACAGAAGGGCTGTGGGTCAGAGGGAGGCACATAAGGGCTGAGGGTTAGAGGGAGGCACAGAAGGGCTGAGGGTCAGAGAGAGGCACAGAAGGGCTGCGGGTCAGAGGGAGGCACAGAAGTGCTGCGGGTCAGAGGGAGGCACAGAAGTGCTGCGGGTCAGAGGGAGGCACAGAAGGGCTGCGGGTCAGAGGGAGGCACAGAAGTGCTGCGGGTCAGAGGGAGGCACAGAAGGGCTGCGGGTCAGAGGGAGGCACAGAAGGGCTGCGGGTCAGAGGGAGGCACAGAAGGGCTGCGGGTCAGAGGGAGGCACAGAAGGGCTGCGGGTCAGAGGGAGGCACAGAAGGGCTGCGGGTCAGAGGGAGGCACAGAAGGGCTGTGGGTCAGAGGGAGGCACAGAAGTGCTGCGGGTCAGAGGGAGGCACAGAAGGGCTGCAGGTCAGAGGGAGACACAGAAGGGCTGCGGGTCAGAGGGAGGCACAGAAGGGCTGCGGGTCAGAGGGAGGCACAGAAGGGCTGCGGGTCAGAGGGAGGCACAGAAGGGCTGAGGGTTAGAGGGAGGCACAGAAGGGCTGCGGGTCAGAGGGAGGCACAGAAGGGCTGCGGGTCAGAGGGAGGCACAGAAGGGCTGAGGGTTAGAGGGAGGCACAGAAGGGCTGCGGGTCAGAGGGAGGCACAGAAGGGCTGCGGGTCAGAGGGAGGCACAGAAGGGCTGCGGGTCAGAGGGAGGCACAGAAGGGCTGAGGGTTAGAGGGAGGCACAGAAGGACTGCGGGTCAGAGAGAGGCACAGAAGGGCTGCAGGTCAGAGGGAGGCACAGAAGGGCTGCGGGTCAGAGGGAGGCACAGAAGGGCTGCTGGTCACAGTGGGGTCATCTCATGGGGTACCCAAGTGTATAGTGTGTAGTTCTAAAATAAAGCATCTGCCCCTGGGCCTTACCATTTATTAGCCCCCACCACTGAGGGCTTAAGGCAGCCGTGGGTGTAATAAGTGCCCGGGTGGAGAATGTCAGCACCATGTAGGTGTAGTTCGGCTTTAATGCAATTTTCAAACCTTGTAAGGATCCATCAGTCTGATAGATCGTACTTTAAAGTGGACTATTCTGGGTTATGTCGTTGCCCCCTGGGGGCACCCCGATTGGGGATGCCCTGCTGTTTGGAACCCCCCAGAACGCAACTCACGTCTTCCAGGACGTATGGTGCATGCGTGGCCGCTCGTCCAATCAGCGCGGTCGGAGCCGCTGACCTCACGCTGTCTAAGCCAGTGTCTAAAGCCATTGTCTCCAAGTGTCCTGGTAGCCGCATCCTCCGCTTCCCTCTAACAGGGAGCGTGCCTGCGTTGGTCATTCACAAATGCCTGGTGCAGGCACGTGCCCTGCTGGAGGGATAGCGGGGATGCGGCTTGCACATGCACCATTGGATCGGGAAGCAAGGTAAGTGTATGGGGCCACCTGGGGGGTTTCACACAGCGGGGCATCCCGAGTTTGGATATCTTATAGATTCCCGGGCCGATCGCGCTGGGCAGGGCTGGCGTCAGCACCCGGCAAGGCGAGGCAGCTGCTGGGGGCCCCAACCCTACAGGGGGTTCCATTGACAGGGCTGCCTTTGGGGTGTGCGATGGCACTTGACAATATGTGATACCCTCCTGTGTGAAACCCCCTGGGATCCCTGACATACCCACTATGCAAGCAATTCCACTCCTGAGTTTTGGTCTGCTTTACAGGGGCATCTCAATTTGGGATGCCCCTGTTTGTGAAAGAACCCCCCTGGTTTGGACATTAAAGTGGACCAACACCCAGGGGGGATCGGCCCGGAAATATATAAGATTCCCGGACCTATCAGATCCCTCCCCGCGGGGCATCCGAAATTGGGATGTCCCGCGGGGAGGAACCCCCCAGGAGGCCCACAAACCTTACCTCAGCCCCGTTCCATTGGCGCATCCCTCTAGGAGGGCGCGCACCTGCGCCGGCCGTTTGTGAATGGCCGGCGCAGGCGCGCTCCCTGTTAGAGGGAAGCGCGAGCCGCGGCCTCCAGCGCGCAGAGCCGCTGAGCTGCTATGCGCGTCCAAGCGGCCTTGGACACGCATACCACAGCGGCTCTGAGCGCTGTGATTGGCTGGAGCGGTCACGTGGGAGCGTGGTGAGGTGAGTGTTTCTGGGCTTTCGGGGGGATTTCAGACAGGGGGGAACCCCCGATTGGGGTGCCCCACCGAAGTGGACCAAAACCCAGGATAGTCAAAATCCTGGGTGTTGGTCCACTTTAACTCAAACTGGCGACACAGTGCATTCACCAGTTCCAGGAAAGTAATGAACAAAGGAGAGGGTCACACACAGGGGCATCCAAAATCAGGAGGATTTAGATTCATTTAGACTCTGAGATCAGGATTAAAGGGGTTTGGTGCGCTTCAAAGTAGACCAAAACTAGTTGTTGTCCAAATAGCCTGATCCTTAGATTTGGGACGTCCCTTGGTGATGTGATGCGACTCTTCACCACAAAGGAGCCCACTAAGACCATGCCGCCCAGGGGCCCACATAAACCTGGAGCTGGCCCTGGCGCTGGGTTTTGCTCCACTTTAACCCCAATGCTACCATTTTCTGAGAAGCATGCTGACCTGAAGCTAGGTGGTTGCAGCCCCTCGACCATCTTCCCGTACGCCCGGTAAAACCCTTATTGTGTGAAACAAAGGTGACACATAGACCCCGAACACTGCCCCATTCATAGCGCTCCCTGCCCTGCATAATACCCTCCAGCCGTCACACCCGCTACAGTCCTATAGACACACAGTCAATGGGGCCACTTCTAGCCGGCGTGTTTTTGGGAGGAAACTGGAGTAGCCCGAAGAGATGTTCACAGACCAGGGAGGACGCACACAGTGAATGAAGAATGCGCTCTATTGTACGGCCTGAAGGTCTCCGGCATAGTTCCCGGCTGTCCTTCATTTGAAGGAAGCGTCCTCCATGTGGACCCAGAACCCTCTCTCCTACTTATGCGGCTTTTAGATCTGATGTGTCGGCCTGTGTCACTGAATCGCTGTGGTTTCCATTGTGCGATACATTGTGTTGTGTTACAGACCATACTTACATTAGGCTACGCCCCTCATTGAGGGATGAATGAAGCCACACCCCCTCATTGAGGGATGGATGAAACCACACCCCCTCATTGAGGGATAGATGAAGCCACACACCCTCACTGAGGTATAGATGAAGCCACGCCCCTAATTGAGGGATGGATGAAGCCACACCCCCTCATTGATGGATGGATGAAGCCACACACCCTCATTGAGGGATAGATGAAGCCACACCCCCTCATTGAGGGATGGATGAAGCCACACCCCCTCATTGAGGGATGGATGAAGCCACACACCCTCATTGAGGGATGGATGAAACCACACCCCCTCATTGAGGGATGAATGAAGCCACACACCCTCATTGAGGGATGGATGAAGCCACACACCCTCATTGAGGGATAGATGAAGCCACACCCCCTCATTGATGGATGGATGAAGCCACACACCCTCATTGAGGGATGGATGAAGCCACACCCCCTCATTGAGGGATGGATGAAACCACACCCCTCATTGAGGGATGAATGGAGCCACACACCCTCATTGAGGGATGGATGAAGCCACACACCCTCATTGATGGATGGATGAAGCCACACCCCCTCATTGAGGGATGGATGAAGCCACACCCCCTCATTGAGGGATAGATGAAGCCACACACCCTCACTGAGGTATAGATGAAGCCACGCCCCTAATTGAGGGATGGATGAAGCCACACCCCCTCATTGATGGATGGATGAAGTCACGCCCCCTCATTGAGGAATGGATGAAGCCACGCCCCCTCATTGAGGGATGGGTGAAGCCACACCCCTCATTGAGGGATAGATGAAGCCACACCCCCTCATTGAGGGATATGTGAAGTCACACCCCCTCATTGACGGATGGATGAAGCCACGTCCCCTCATTGAGGGATGGATAGGAGATAAGATGTAACAGTTACAACAATATAAACACTTTGAATGGGCAAATGAATCATTTATTGCTGCAGATCTGCATGTTACACCTCAAAGAGGGACAAATGAGAACAACAAGGGACAGGGGGACATGAACTCAAAAGAGGGACAGTCCCTCCAAATCAGGGACACTGTGCTGAATGTGAGCGATCAAACTGGAGGCTCTCCTTTGTTCACCAGTGCAGGCAGCACATTATGGGGCCCAGACACATTTTCTGCTGTCAGATGGAGGCACTTTTCCACGTGCCCATTATCCAGGGGTCCGTCTTGGTACATCCATGGGCCTTTTCTGTATCCCTGGCACTTTTTTCACTCCCCCGAGCCAGCCCCGAGCAAGTTGAGGTGCCACAAGGTGCTATGCCCTTCTGGCCCACACATATGCTGTGGCCAGTGGTGTAACTGAACGTCGGGGCCCTGGTTCGAACATTAGATGGGGCCCGTTCGCGACTCATACAGTAAACTTTTTTCTGTATTTTAACTGAAATGGATGCAGCTAAACAACTAATGACTGAAACAGCAGAGACAAATGGCCCTTCCTTTATCTAAATGATGCAGATTGAGCACAAATCTGATACAGAAGGTGGAGGAGCAACACTGATGTGCCCCCCCTGACTTCCTGGGCCCCTGTGCTGTTGAACCCCTGCACCACCTGAAGTCACACCTCTAACTGACTAACTGACTAAATCTGGAGAAGCCCGAAGAGATGCTCACAGACCAGGGAGGACGCACACAGTGAATGAAGAATGCGCTCTATTGTACGGCCTGAAGGTCTCCTGCATAGTTCCCGGCTGTCCTTCATTTGAAGGAAGCGTCCTCCATGTGGACCCAGAACCCTCTCTCCTACTTATGCGGCTTTTAGATCCTCAGGCAGAGTCTGGTGAACGCCGGGCGCTGTACGCAAAACCAAATTTATGAAAGCAAATCTGTGGAGCGACTCTAACAGCGCCATATAGCGTCCGATTCATAATTACAGGTGGCTCAGTGTATAGCACCGGCACTCTAGGTATTACCTGTCACTACCTGTCGCTCTCCCATACATTTCAATGGACGTTCCTTTTCTTCTGTTTAAACAAGGTTTTTTGTTTTTTATTTTTTTTTTCTCTCAAATAATTGTGTCACCTCTCCTGGCCTAGAAAGAGTCATTTTTGAAAACTTTTTTTGATTTTTTATATTTTTATGCAGAATTGTCGTTACAGGTCTGGCATTAAAGTGTCATTGGCATAATGTTACAACAATGTCATTCCATGTGTTTTCGCTTTGTTACTGGTGGATATGTGTTAAAAAACAGACTTTAATCACACAGCATCTGGCGCTCTATGCTACAGCGCCCAGATCCAGAGCGCGTACGCTCTGTGAGTCTGTTTTTTTGTTGAATATGGTGAGAGTCGCTGAGGGTCGCTCTCAATGAGCTGGTGCTACCTTTCACTTCCTGCAACACTATACTGGTGTTAGAGTACCCAACATGCATCTCATTCATCAATGCCAGCCAGGTTACTACAGCGACTGAGGCACTCTGTTACAGCGCCCGATAGCCGATCACAGTGTATACTAGTGGCCGCTCTTAGCGCCTCTGTACAGACGCTCATCTGCGATACCTGGTGCTAGTAATGAATCAGCCTGCCTGTGTTTTTTAAGCGCCCAGTTTCCCATAGCATGGTTACTGTACCAGTAAAGAATTAGGCCCTTATTTAAGAAAGGATAGCGTCAGGTAGTGGCTGGTTAATGAGAGGTAGTGATATATAGCGACTGGTGAACGCCGGACATGGCACGCAATTACACATTTATCAAGCAGAATCTGTTTAGCGACTGGGATAGCGCCATGTAGCGTCTGATTCATCATTTTCACAGCCTCAGCGAAGAGCGCCAGCGTTCAGCCTTGCACAGCGCCAGGTATGACCTCTCGCTACCTGTCGCTCTCCAATACATTTTATACTTTTCCTCTCTTTAAACGGGGTTTTTTTTTTTTTTTTGCAAAAAAATCACAAATAATTCTGTGACCTCTCCTGGCATTGAATAAGCAGTTTTTTTTTCACATTTTTATGATTTTTTAAAAATTTATTCAGAAATGACATTACAGGTCTGCCATTAAAGTGTTCATGTTACAATGTTGTTACAATGTAATTCCATATGTTTTCGCTTTGTTACTAGTGGATAGATGCTGAAAAACAGACTTTAATCACACCGCCTCCTGCGCTCTGGGCTTCAGAGAAGCATTTTTCAGCGCCAGAGATTTGTGAGGCTGTTTTTTTGCTGAATATGGTGTGAGTCGGTCGCTATGAGCAGTCGCTAACATGCGCTCCCATACAGCGCTGTACTGGTCAAATAGCGACTCCTCACAATGTATACAACATTACTGAACAGCGACTGAGTCGCTATAAAGTAGCGACCCACGGCCGAGCACTGCGACTACTAGCGGGCGCTCTGAAAATGCTGCTACAGACGCTCATCTGTCGCTACCTGTGAATGAATGAATCAGCCTCTTAGTAGAAAAGAGAAGAATTACAAGAGATAAGTCCTTCCACCTGTTATTTGTCTTTGCTGAGGGTCATATCTATGCAGTGGGGTCTTCAGGGAATTAGAACAGGGCTTATGCGCAGGGAGAGGCGTTACCATATATTTTTTAGTGACAAGTGTCCTCATTCTCTGGTGGAATGATGACTCGACCGGTAATGAATTAGAGAAGGAAAAAAATTGCATCATTCCCTTTTTACTTGTCGAAGATAAGGATCGGACCCAATAGATAAGTCTTCAGGAGATTAAATATGGGCTTTACTGTGAGTTTTTTTAAGTGTCCAGTTTCCCGTAGCATGGCATACCTACCAACTTTTCAGGGTAGGAAAGAGGGACATTTATTAAATAAAGCCACACCCCCTCATTGAGGGATGGATAGGATGTACCAGTTAAACAATATAAACACAATATAAAATAACAATATAACAATATAATATATATAATATATATTAATAATATATAATAACATATATAATATATTATATATAATAACATATATAATATATATAATATATATTAATAATATATAATAACAATATAAAAATATAAAATAGGCAAATGAATCATTTATTGCTGCAGATCTGCATGTTACACCTCAAATAGGGACAAATGAGAACAACAAGGGGTAGGGGGACATGGACTCAAAAGAGGGACAGTCCCTCCATCAGGGACACTTGGAAGGTATGGCATGGTGACTGTACCAGTAAAGAATTAGTAGAAAAGAGCAGAATTAGAAGAGATAAGCCACATACTTCCACCTTTTATTTGCCTTTGCTGAAGGTCAGACTCAGACCCATGCAGAGGAGTCTTCAGGGAAATAAAAAAAGGGCTTGTGTGCAAGCGCATGTGTTACTGCAGTTTCTTTAACTGACAAGTGTCCAGTCTCCTGTTGGAAGGTGTCTCCACCAGTAAAGAATTACAAGTATATAGTAAATAGCTGCATTCTTCCACCTGTCTATGCTGAGGGTCACATATAGGCATTGGAGTCTTCAGGGAATGAGAACAGGGCTTGTGCATAAGCACAGGTGTTACGGCGTGTTTTTTATTGACAAGTGTCCAGTCTCCTGTAGGATGGTGACTGCATTAGTAGAAAAGAGCTGAATTGGAAGAGATAAACTGCATCCTTCTGACTGTTATTTGTCTAGGATGAGGGTCAGACCCATTCAGAAGAGTCTTCGGGGCTTGTGTGCAAGCACATGTGTTACTCCATGTTTTTATTGACAAGTGTCCAGCCTCCTGTTGAATGGCGTCTCCACCAGTAAAGAATTAGAAGAAGAGAGTTGCATCCTTCCCCTGTTACTAGTCTATGAGGCCGATTCATTAATAGCGGCAGGTAGCGACAGTTGAGCGACTGTAGCGGCATTTTCAGAGCGCCCGCTAGTAGTCGCTGTGCTTGGCCGTTGTTCGGTAGTTGATAGCGACTCAGTCGGTTTGCCGTAATGTTGAATATTGGGTGAAGAGTCGCTATTTGACAGGTTCCGCGCTGTATGGGAGCGCATGATAGCGACTGGCCCTAGCGACCACCATATTCATTAACAAATCACGCTCAAACAAATTCTCGCGCTGTAAAATGCATGTTTAAACCCCAGAGCGCTGGCAGCGATGGGTTAAAAGTAGTTTTTTAACCCCCAAACCACCATATTTTTGGAAACCAAAAAAAACAACTTTTTAAAATAATTTAGTAATATGAATACATTAATATCAGACCTGTAATATCAATTCTGTACAATTTTTTTTTCCCTTAAAAAAAATATCTAAAATGGCAGAAGTGGTCACAGAATTTTTCACATTTAAAAAAAAAAAAAAACATTAATAACAATTAATTATTAATATTTAAAGATTGTTCCATTGAAATGCATTGGAGAGCGCCAGGTAGCGAGAGGTCATACCTGTCGCTGTTCAAGGTCGGACGCTGGCGCTGTGGGCTGAGGCTGGAATAATGATGAATGAGTGGCTATATGGCGCTATCTCAGTCGCTAAGCAGGATCGGCTTGATAAATGTGTGATTGTGGTGGGGAGCCGGAATTCTCGTGGCGGGGCCCGTCATTACCGGCCGCTCACCACTCGCTACCTGTCGCTATTCCTTCATAAATAAGGGCCTATGTTGAGGATCAGACCTGTGTAGAGGAGTCTTCAGGGAACAAAAGGGCTTGTGTGCAAGCGCATGTGTTACTGCTTATGCCCTTATTCATCAAGTGATAGCGCCAGGTAGTGTCTGACGAGCGCCAGGTAGCGGCAGCTAACGGCAACTACCGACTCAAGTACGCCCGGCGGCGGTCACAATGACGCATTTATCAAGCAAAATGAGGCTAGCGCCGGCGAGAGCGACGGCTAGCGCGGCATTCATCATGAAGCCGCCTGGACCGAACAGCGCCGCTGCAAATTCCCTCACAGCGCCAGGTATGAGCTGTCGCTCCCTGGCGATGTCCAATGCATTTCAATGGAGCAATCTATAATTATTCATAATTAATTGGTATTAATTTTTTTTTTTTTTTTTTTAATGTCAAAAAATCGGAGACCACTTCTGCAATGTTAGGATTTATTTTTAAGTAAAAAAAAAAATAAAAAAAAAATTGTGCAGAATTGATCTAACAGGTCTGAGATTAATGTATTCATATTACAAAATAATTCTAAAAACATGTATAATGTTACATTCAAAAAATATGGTTGTTTAGGGGTTAAAAACTAGTAAATACACATCGCCGCCAGCGCTCTGGGGTTTAAACAAGGAATGGACAGCGACAGCACATTCGGAGCGTGATTTGTTGATGAATATGAAGCTAGCCGTTCGCTCTGGCCATTCGTTGTCAGGCGCTCACATACAACGCTGGACCTGTGAAACAGCGACCCCCCAGCCCGTATTCAACATTACCGCACACCGACTGAGTCGCTGTCATCAAGCTAACGCCGGCCAAGCACAGCGAATACTGGCTGGCGCTGAAAAAATCACGCTACAGTCGCTCATCTGTCGCTACCTGGCGCTATTAATGAATCGGCCTCTAAGTGTCTGTTCTCCTGTTGGATGGTGTCTCCACCAGTAAAGAATTACAAGTAAATAGGTGCTATGTTGAGGGTCATATACAGGTCCTTCTCAAAAAATTAGCATATAGTGCTAAAGTTCATTATTTTCCATAATGAAATGATAAAAATTAAACTTTCATATATTTGAGATTCATTGCACACCAACTGAAATTGTTCAGGTCTTTTTTTGTTTTAATACTGATGATTTTGCCATACAGCTCATGAAACCCCCAAAATCCTATCTCAAAAAATTAGCATATTTCATCCGACCAATAAAAGAAAAGTGTTTATAATTAAAAAAAAGTCAACCTTCAAATAATGATGTTCAGTTCTGCACTCAATACTTGGTCGGGAATCCTTTTGCAGAAATGACTCCTTCAATGAGGCGTGGCATGGAGGCAATCAGCCTGTGGCCCTGCTGCTGAGGTGTTATGGAGGCCCATGATGCTTCGATAGCGGCCTTATGCTCATCCAGAGTGTTGGGTCTTGCGTCTCTCAACTTTCTCTTCACAATATTCCACAGATTCTCTATGGGGTTCAGGTCAGGAGAGTTGGCAGGCCAATTGAGCACAGTAATACCATGGTCAGTAAACCATTTACCAGTGGTTTTGGCACTGTGAGCAGGTGCCAGGTCATGCTGGAAAATGAAAACTTCTCCATAAAGCTTTTCAGCCGATGGAAGCATGAAGTGCTCCAAAATCTCCTGATAGCTAGCTGCATTATACAACACCAGCAGCTGACATGGCACCCCAGACCATCACTGACTGTGGGTACTTGACACTGGACTTCAGGCATTTTGGCATTTCCTTTTCCCCAGTCTTCCTCCAGACTCTGGCACCTTGATTTCCGAATGACGTGCAAAATTTGCTTTCATCAGAAAAAAGTACTTGGGACCACTGAGCAACAGTCCAGTGCTGCTTCTCTGTAGCCCAGGTCAGGCGCTTCTGCCGCTGTTTCTGGTTCAAAAGTGGCTTGACCTGGGGAATGCGGCACCTGTAGCCCATTTCCTGCCCACGCCTGTGCACGGTGGCTCTGGATGTTTCTACTCCAGACTCAGTCCACTGCTTCCGCAGGTCCCCCAAGGTCTGGAATCGGTCCTTCTCCACAATCTTCCTCAGGGTCCGGTCACCTCTTCTCGTTGTGCAGCGTTTTCTGCCACATTTTTTCCTTCCCACAGACTTCCCATTGAGGTGCCTTGATACAGCACTCTGGGAACAGCCTATTTGTTTCTGGGTCTTACCCTCTTGCTTGAGGGTGTCAATGATGGCCTTCTGGACAGCAGTCAGGTCGGCAGTCTTACCCATAATGGCGGTTTTGAGTAATGAACCAGGTTGGGCTTTTTTAAAAGCCTCAGGAATCTTTTGCAGGTGTTTAGAGTTAATTAGTTGATTCAGATGATTAGGTTAATAGCTCGTTTAGAGAACCTTTTCATGATATGCTAATTTTTTGAGATAGGATTTGGGGGTTTTCATGAGCTGTATGGCAAAATCATCAGTATTAAAACAAAAAAATACTTGAAAATTTTCAGTTGGTGTGCAATGAATCTCAAATATATGAAAGTTTAATTTTTATCATTTCATTATGGAAAATAATGAACTTTAGCACTATATGCTAATTTTTTGAGAAGGACCTGTATATGCAGTTGAGTCTTCAGGGAATGAGAACAGGGCTTGTGCATAAGCACAGGTTTTACGGCGTGTTTTTTATTGACAAGTGTCCAGTCTCCTGTAGGTTGGTGACTGCATTAGTAAAGAGTTAGTAGAAAAGAGCTGAAGTAGAAGCAAGAAACTGCATCCTTCTGGCTGTTATTTGTCTAGGTTGAGGGTCAGACCCATGCAGAAGAGTCTACAGGATGGTGACTGCACCAGTAAAAAATGAGTAGGAAAGAGCTGAATTGGAAGAGATACACTGCACACTGAGATACTTCTGCCTGGTATTTGTCAAGGTTGAGAGAAGGACCCATGCAGAGGAGTCTTGAAGGCTTGTCTGCACGCACATGGGTTACCGCATGTTTTTTATCGACAAGTGTCCAGTCTCCTGTTGGATGGCGTCTCCACCAGTAAAGAATTAGAAGAAAAGAGCAACATCCTTCCAATTGTTACTAGTCTATGAGGCTGATTCATCATTAGCGGCAGGTAGCGACAGATGAGCGTCTGTAGCAGGCATTTTCAGAGCGCCCGCTAGTAGTCGCAGTGCTTGGCCGTGAGTCGCTACTTTATAGCGACTCAGTAATGTTGAATACATTGTGAGGAGTCGCTATATGACCAGTACAGCGCTGTATGGGAGTGCATGTTAGCGACTGCTCATAGCGACCGACTCACACCATATTCAGCAAAAAAACAGCCTCACAAATCTCTGGCGCTGAAAAATATTTGAAGCCCAGAGCGCAGGAGGCGGTGTGATTAAAGTCTGTTTTTCAGCATCTATCCACTAGTAACAAAGCGAAAACATATGGAATTACATTGTAACAACATTGTAACATGAACACTTTCATGCCAGACCTGTAATGTCATTTCTGAGGAAATATATAAAAAATGAAAAAATTATGAAAAAACTGCTTATTCAATGCCAGAAGAGGTCACAGAATTATTTGTGATTTTTTTGAAAAAAAAAAAAAAAAACCCGTTTAAAGAGAAGAAAAGGTTCGTCCATTGAAATGTATGGGAGAGCATCAGGTAGCGAGAGGTCATACCTGGCGCTGTGCAAGGCTGAACGCTGGCGCTGTTCGCTGAGGCTGTGAAAATGATGAATCAGACGCTACATGGCGCTATCCCAGTCGCTAAACAGATTCTGCTTGATAAATGTGTAATTGCGTGCCGTGTCCGGCGTTCACCATTCGCTACCTGTCGCTACCTGTCATTAACCAGCCGCTACCTGACGCTATCCCTTCTTAAATAAGGGCCTAAGTTGAGGATCAGACCCATGTAGAGGAGTCTTCAGGGAACAAAAGGGCTTGTGTGCAAGCACATGTGTTATTGCTGTTTTTTTATTGACAAGTGTCCAGTTTCCTGTTGGATGGTGTCTCCACCAGTAAAGAATTAGAAGAAAAGAGCTGCATTCTTCCCCCTGTTATTAGTCTATGTTTTGGGTCAGAGCCATGCAGAGAAGACTAAGCAATGCCTTGTGCATAAGCACAGGTATTAAAGCATATTTTTATTGACAAGTGTCCATTCTCCTGTTGGATAGTGTCTCCACCATTAAATAATTAGAAAAGAGCTGCTCCATTCCCCCTGTTACTAGTCTATGTCGAGGGACAGAGCCATGCAGAGGAGTCTTCATGGGAAGAAAATGGGCTTGTACTTAAAGGAGCAGTATTGCAAATTTTTCTTGGTGACTTATATTTAAATAGTACTTTGAATGTAGGTAAGTGTTTGAGTAAGAATTACAAATTTAGAAAAAAAATGATGTGTGTGTTGAGCAGCTGGAGGCTAATAGCTCATGTTTATGTCTGATGAGTGTCGGGTCCCGACACTCTGGCCTGTTCCATGCTGAGGAGAGGGGTGAAACAATGTATCAAAGTATCAGCTGTTCAGTGCTGGCAGCCGTCCAGCATAAGAAAACAACATTGCCTGGCCAGAACTTATATATCTAAAACAGAGAGAAAAGCTCTAGAAGTCATTTAGCTGATTTTGACAGTTTTCCCTTCATGTTGGCTCTGCTGCAGAATCTTTCAGTTTAACATTTTCTCTTTCATATTCTTATTTTTCATTTTTCCATATGATCTTTCTTTCAGCTTTGTGTGTTTTGAGCAAAGCCCAACCCAGGATTTTCACTATCTGGAGTTTTGTTTAGTGCCCCTAGGGGCATCCTGACTTGGGATGCCCTGATATGTGAAATCCCCAAGTTCGCCTGTGAAAACGTACCTTTCCCTGTCCCACAGCGCATGCGCGGGCTCTCATCCAATCAGCTCTGTTTGCACGCAGATGGGGAGCCTGAGCAGTAACCTTCCTGGCCGCCCGGCCTGTCTAAACGACTATCTGCGTGAGTGCGCCAGAAAAATGGGGGGATCTGTGGTTATCCAGGGGTCATTTCACACAGTGGGGCATCCTGATTTAGAATGCCCAAGGGGGAAGGTCAATGGCCGGGTCTTATAGACTTCAGGGTCGGCCACTCAGGGTTTTGTTCCACTTTAATACCTTTAGATTTTCCTGCACAGTTATTCAAAGAAGAATTTCAGTCGTTTTCAGTCAGTTTAGTTTATTTTGTATAGATTTTACACACTTGAGTCACCTGGTCTCATAACAAAAGCAGCACCTCACACACACACAGCCGTTACCACTGATTACAGTGTCAGCCTCTGAGGTAAAGTGTTGCTAGGAGACCAGTGGGCTAAATGAAGCAGCTCACTAAATACAACCCAGCAGATCCCCCTATTCAGCAAATGGACTGAGCCATTGTCATTATACAATTTAAAAGAAAGGCAGATATTTTTTCCTTTTTCTATCGCCACATTATTTATACACATGTTAGAAGCTATTGTGTGGCTATTTAATTATTTATCTTTTTTAATGCAAATTTCGCGATACTGCTCCTTTAAGCACAGACGTAACTGCATATTTTTATTGACAAGTGTCTGTTCGGTTGAAGGTGACTCCACCAGTAAAGAATTGGAAAAAAAAGCTGCACCCTTACCCCAGTATCTAGTTTATGTTGAGGGTCAGACCCAAGCAGAGGTGTCTTAAAGTGGGTGAAAACCTGCTCGGCACAGCTCTGGAACCTAAATGACTACAAAGCCGGCCACTAGCCAGTAAACTCAACTTTTCTGACGGGTCCCGCGACGCTGTGATCAACGGCCGCTGCATCCCAGCTTCCCTGCGTGCCACCGCGCCCAGCCTTTCTGAAAGCATGGCCACAGGAGTGTGCACACCCAAGCAGAGAGCCAGGGATGCAGCCAGCCAGCTGGCGCGCTCAGCTGCGGCGCCTTTGAGATCAGCCAATCAGCTATCTCAAAAGTGCCACTGGACATGGCTTTATTTGAAAACCGGGCCACTGCCGAGCCAACAGCAGCGCCCAGATGCTCAGGCAGGGAGGGGCCCAGGGGATGAACAGAGGAAGCCCAAACAGATTTCAAACCATTCCATTTTGACTATCCTGGGTTTTGGTCCTTGCCCCCGGGGTACCCCAATCGGGGATGCCCACTCTCCTCCTGTCCTTGCGCGTTTAGTCAGCGCGCAAAGATCCGCTCTTGCCCCTTCGTCCAGGAGCTTGTTGGCGGCCGCATCCCCTGCTACCCTTTAACAGGGAGTGTGCCGCGCTGGCCATTCACAAATGCCTGGCACATGCATGCGCCCTTCTAAAGGGATAGCGGAGATGCAGGCGCTGTTCACGCATGTGCCGTTGGACCGAGAAGGAGGGTAAGTTTTCAGGCAACATCGGGGGTTTTACACAGCGGGGCATCTTGAATATGGATGAGTATGCCTGCCCTGGAGTCTCATAGACTTTAGGGTGGGTTTTGGTCCACTTTAAGGGGATGAAAAAAGTTGTGTGCAAGCAGAGGCATTACTTTGGCCCTTATTTAACAAGGGATAGCGACAGGTAGCGACTGGTGAACGACCGGTAATGACGGGCCCTGCCATGAGAACGCCGGCTCCCCACCACAATCACACATTTATCAAGCCAATCCTGCTTAGCGACTGAGATAGCGCCATATAGCGACTCATTCATCATTATTCCAGCCTCAGCCCACAGCGCCAGCGTCCGACCTTGAACAGCGACAGGTATGACCTCTCGCTACCTGGCGCTCTCCAATGCATTTCAATGGAACAATCTTTAAATATTCATAATTAATTCATATTAATGTTTTTTTTTCTTTAAATGTGAAAAATTCTGTGACCACTTCTGTCATGTTAGATTTTTTTTTTTTAAGCAAAAAAAAAAAAACTTTGTGCAGAATTGATATTACAGGTCTGATATTAATGTATTCATATTACAAAATTATTTTAAAAACTTGTTTTTTTTTTGTTTCCAAAAATATGGTTGTTTGGGGGTTAAAAATCTACTTTTAACCCATCGCCGCCAGCGCTCTGGGGTTTAAACAAGCATTTCACAGCGCGAGAATTTTTGAGCGTGATTTGTTAATGAATATGCTGGGGGCCGTTCGCTGTCATGCGCTCCCATACAGCGCGGAACATGTCAAATAGCGACTCCTCACCCAATATTCAACATTACAGCAAACCGACTGAGTCGCTATCAACTACCGAACAACGGCCAAGCACAGCGACTACTAGTGGGCGCTGTGAAAATACTGCTACAGTCGCTCAACTGTCGCTACCTGCCGCTATTAATGAATCGGCCTCCCCGTGTTATCAGAAGGAAAGAGCTGCATCTTTCCACTTGTCAACTTGTCTATGCTGAGTGTCAGACTCATGCGGACCTATACCCTATACCCGCCTCCTTTCAGCATCCTGAACTGAGATGCATAAAATCACATAGAAATGGCAAAAATCTTGCAGTTTTTCTTACCATTCCATGCTCCGTCGACAGGATTCAAGGACACTATGGGGTTTATTCATGAAGGGATAGCGCCAGGTAGCGCCTTGTAGCGGCAGGCAGTGTCCGGTGAACGCCGGGCGCTGTACGCGAAACCACATTTATCAAAGCGAATCTGGTGAGCGCCTCGCACAGCGCCATGTAGCATCACATGTATTATTACAGGCGGCTCAGCGTATAGCGCCGACGCTCTAGCTTCTAGCTACCTTTCGCTCTCCCATACATTTCAATGGATGTTCCTTCTAATTCCTTTACTGATCGCAAATTTTTTTTTTTACTCTCAAATAATTATTTGACCTCTCCTGGCCTGGAATTTATTTTTGAATTTTTTCTTATTTTTTACATTTTTATGCAGAATTGTCATTACAGCTCTGGCACTAAAGTGTTAATGTCACAGTGTCCCAACAATGTCATTCCATGTGTTTTCTCTTTGTTACTGGTGGATATGTGTCCAAAAACAGACTTTAATCGCACAGCGTCTGGCGCTCTATAGCTATAGCGACCAGATTCAGAGCGCCACTGGATCCAGAGTGTGTGTGTTTTTTTATTGAATATGGTGTGGAGCGCCGAGTGCCGGACGCACCTCTCGCTCGCGCTACCTGGCGCTACCTCTCGCTCACGCAACCTGGCGCTACCTCTCGCTCACGCTACCTGGCGCTACCTCTCGCTCACGCTACCTGGCGCTACCTCTCGCTCGCTGCAGCGCTTTACTGGTGTTAGAGTGCCCAACATAAATCACATTCATCAATGCCGGCCAGGTTACTACAGCGACTGAGGCACTCTGTTACAGCGCCTGATACCGGCTTACAGCGTCTACTAGTGGTCGCTCTAAGCGCCACTATACAGGCGCTCATCTGCCGATACCTGGCGCTAGTAATGAATCAGCCTCCACGTTCATGTAACCATGCATGCAATCTAATTTCTAATCTACCACAGCTAACCCTGGGGCTGTTGCACCCGTTTAACCCATGGGGAACTTGTGAGTGCTTTGTGCATACCTCCCAAGTGTCCCTGATTTGAACGGAATGTCCCTATTGTGAGTCCATGTCCCCCTGTCCCTCGTTGTTCTCCTTTGTCCCTCTTTGTGGTGTAACGTGCAGATCTGCATTAATAAATGTTTCAATTTGTTTTAACTGTAACAGTCAATCTCCCTCAATTAGAGGGCGTGGCCTGATTTAACAAATGTCGCTCTTTTACGCCTTGAATATTTGGTAGATATGGCTTTGAAGTATTGTCACAGAATCACAGGACTCCTGTACCCTCTCGCACGCCATTTCACAGGAGGTCAGATGAAGTGAGCGAGCTTTAGAGCTGTCAGCCTCAGTGTGTGTATTTGTAGGTGTATATAATATGAGTCACATATTCTGACGCCGCTGTCGCCACATTCCAGCCAACCCGAATGGCGCGTAAGTATTCCTCTGACGGCCATCCAGAGACAGGCCCGATCCTGAGCCTGCTGCAGGGTGATAAATCTGTATATAATAATTACTGTCCTTAGGTCACACCTCATTCTCCATAGCGTGGTTGATGAGTCACCTGTGCAAATGATGTCACACGTTTCTAAAAAAAAAAAAACGGGCCTGGCAGAAAAAGTGTTCCGTGATGTCACACAGGTCCATCCGGTTCCACCAATAACAAAACCCATCTATGGAAATCCGAGGTAGGCTGAAGTAAATGTGACACTTAAAAGGACTGTCCAGGCTAAGAGGCCGATTCATTAATAGCGGCAGGTAGCAACAGATGAGCGACTGTAGCAGTATTTTCACAGCGCCCGCTAGTAGTCGCTGTGCTTGGCCGTTGTTCGGTTGTTGACAGCGACTCAGTCGGTGTACAGTAATGTTGAATACGGGGTTAGGAGTCGCTGTTTGACAGGTTCCGCGCTGAATGGGAGCGCATGATAGCGAATGGCCATAGTCATATTCATTAACAAATCACGCTCAAAAAATTCTCGCGCTGTGAAATGCATGTTTAAACCCCAGAGCGCTGGCGGCGATGGGTTAAAAGTAGTTTTTTAACCCCCAAACCACCATATTTTTGGGGAAAAAAAACAAGTTTTTATAAACATTTTGTAATATGAATCCATTAATATCAGACCTGTAATATCAATTCTGCACAATTTTTTTTTTTCCCTTAAAAATAATAGCTAACATTGCAGAAGTGGTCACAGAATTTTTCACATTTAAAAAAAAAAAAACATTAATAACAATTAATTATGAATATTTAAAGATTGTTCCATTGAAATGCATTGGAGAGCGCCAGGTAGCGAGAGGTCATACCTGTCGCTGTTCAAGGTCGCTCGCTGGCGCTGTGGGCTGAGGCTGGAATAATGATGAATGAGTCGCTATATGGCGCTATCTCAGTCGCTAAGCAGGATCGGCTTGATAAATGTGTGATTGTGGTGGGGAGCCGGCGTTCTCGTGGCGGTGCCCGTCATTATCGTTCGCTCACCAGTCGCCAGCTGGCGCTATCCCTTGTTAAATAAGGGTCTAAGTGTAAAAGCAAATCATACCTGCCATGTCCGGGTAACCTGCTGAATTGAGCTATTGTTGCCACCATCTTGGATGTTTAAAGGCTCAGAAAATGCAGTAGATGCAGTTAGGATGAATTTTGTGTATATACAATGTGTATTGTCCGCACGAGAGCCGCGTGCGCGGGTGTCTGGCTGTTTTCTCCCCTCTCCCATGTACTGTAGATGGCTGCTACATGTCTAATGGTCGGCTGATAACTTTGTATTATATCTCTTGCACTTTTGTGTCTTTTGATCGCTCATTGATTTTTGAAATGTTCCAAATTGGATACTTTGTGCACATATATGCATTTGGACACTAAGGGCCTTATTCATGAAGGGATAGCGTCAGGTAGCGGCTGGTTAATGAGAGGCAGCGACAGGTAGCGACAGGTGAACGCCGGACACGGCACGCAATTACACATTTATCAAGCAGAATCTGTTTAGCGACTGGGATAGCGCCATGTAGCGTCTGATTCATCATTTTCACAGCCTCAGCGAACAGCGCCGGCGTTCAGCCTTGCACAGCGCCAGGTATGACCTCTCGCTACCTGACGCTCTGCCATACATTTCAATGGACGATCCTTTCCTTCTCTTTGAACTTTTTTTTTTTTTTTTTTTTTTTTAAATCACAAATAATTCTGTGACCTCTTCTGGCATTGAATAAGCAGTTTTTTTATTTTTTATATATTTCTTCAGAAATGACATCACAGCTCTGTCATTAAAGTGTTCATGTTACAATGTTGTTACAATGTAATTCCATATGTTTTCGCTTTGTTACTAGTGGATAGATGCTGAAAAACAGACTTTAATCACACCGCCTCCTGCGCTCTGGGCTTCAGAGAAGCATTTTTCAGCGCCAGAGATTTGTGAGGCTGTTTTTTTTGCTGAATATGATGTGAGTCGGTCGTTATGAGCAGTCGCTACCATGCGCTCCCATACAGCGCTGTACTGGTCAAATAGCGACTCCTCACAATGCATTCAACATTACTGGACAGCGACTGAGTCGCTATGAAGTAGCGACCCACGGCCGAGCACAGCGTCTACTAGCGGGCGCTCTGAAAATGCCGCTACAGACGCTTATCTGTCGCTACCTGGCGTTAGTGATGAATCAGCCTGCCCGACACTCACATTGGTTCATATTTTATATTTGCAGGAATGTTTATTAATTGTTTCTCTTTTTGATACTTTATTATGAATTGTGGATTATATGAAATGGTTTAGATAGTTATTTATTCACATAGTCACTTTATTAGGGTTTTTTTTTTTAATATTGATCTTTCTGGTTAGATTAGATTTTTGTGCCGGCACAAAAAATTAAACAATTAGGGTTCCCCTCTTTATTAGATTTTTGTATCGGGAGCCCTCTGTCCCTTTACATTTACATTGTATACAAAAAATATAATAAAAAATATATAAATTTGATATTTGGAGAATTTCAGGGGAGGAAGCAGCAGTGTTTTTAAAGTGTCTTTTGTGTTTTTGTGTATTTTAGGATTTGTTACTTGTAATGATTATTCAATAAACCTTATTTGATCTAGATACTTGTTTTGGTGCTCCTCATTTGGAGAAAGGTGTGGCCTAGGTCCACGTCTACACAATCTTGTATGGCTACAGGGTGGGGGAACATATAAGATAGGCTCTTATTCAGGGTGAAGGTCCGGATTAATGTGAGCAATCTGTATGTACAGGGTGGGGGAACATATAAGATAGGCTCTTATTCAGGGTGAAGGTCCGGATTAATGTGAGCAATCTGTATGTACAGGGTGGGGGAACATATAAGATAGGCTCTTATTCAGGGTGAAGGTCTGGTTTAACAGACAGGAACCTCTGAGCTGTGCTTCCCGATCTACAGATTATCTACCATAAATTGTCCAAGGCAGGAAGCTTAGGTCCTTATTTAACAAGGGATAGCGACAGGTAGCGACTGGTGAGCGGCCGGTAATGACGGGCCCCGCCACGAGAACGCCGGCTCCCCACCACAATCACACATTTATCAAGCCAATCCTGCTTAGCGACTGAGATAGCGCCATATAGCGACTCATTCATCATTATTCCAGCCTCAGCCCACAGCGCCAGCGTCCGACCTTGAACAGTGACAGGTATGACCTCTCGCTACCTGGCGATCTCCAATGCATTTCAGTGGAACAATCTTTAAATATTCATAATTAATTGTTATTAATTTTTTTTTTTTTTTTTAATGTGAAAAATTCTGTGACCACTTCTGCCATTTTAAATAATTTTTTTAAGGTTAAAATGATATTACAGGTCTGATATTAATGTATTCATATTACTAAATTATTCCAAAAATATGGTTGTTTGGGGGTTAAAAAACTACTTTTAACCCATTGCCGCCAGCGCTCTGGGGTTTAAACAAGCATTTCACAGCGCGAGAATTTTTTGCGCGCGATTTGTTAATGAATATGGTGGGAGCCGGTCACTATGGCAAGTCGCTATCATGCGCTCCCATACAGCGCGGAACCTGTCAAATAGCGACTCCTCACCCAATATTCAACATTACGGCAAACCGACTGAGTCGCTACCAACTACCGAACAACGGCCAAGCACAGCGACTACTAGCGGGCGCTCTGAAAATGCCGCTACAGTCGCTCAACTGATGCTACCTGCCGCTATTAATGAATCGGCCTCCCCGTGTTGACTTTTTCCTGCCTCCTAAATGTGTTCCTGTGTCCATCTGTCTTCCTGCATCCAGTCTGCTCCAGCATTCTCCCTACCCCTACATGCACTTTGCTCCTGCTTACAGCCTATCCCCAGTTTGTCTCCTACTCTGGCTATCTTCCGCACCTAAAATGTAAGTCATGTAAAAGGGCGGTGTCTTATTCACCATCACTGTTATGGGGTAAATAGTTTATGGGTTAATGGTTAGTGTAGTGTAAGAGGGTGTTTCACTTAGGGACGACATGGACGCTCTTAGTTGCTACCAATGAGGGGTTAATGCTTAGGCATTTCGTTAGAGACTGCCCATCTCGTGACTGATATCTAAAGAAGACCCAGGAAACGAGAAGTTGTCTACAAATAAAGAAGCAGGACTTGAATGCTGAGCCAGGAGGCTGAAGAGAGGACGGAGACCAGTGCCCAAAAGAAGAAGCGCTGTCTGGTACCCTTTGGAGAGGGGCATTGCGCGAGCACCCCTGAGGGGGCCTTGGAGGTTTGCTGACACTTAGTACCCCTTGTGACTGGCCGGAGCCAGGAGGTCTGTGGTGGATAGAGGGAGGAACTCCCAGTTGGACGGCGGACTAGGTAAGGGCCAAGCAGTTGGAGATGGGCACCTCAAGGAATATCCCTACATGTCAGGGACCCTTTGTTTAAAAGAGCTGTGCCAATAAAGAGGGGACACCCCTATTAACCCTACTACTGATTCTGTGTGGTTTTGTCGCTGTATCATGGAACAGATGGTACCACAGAGGCGGGTGCCTTGGATTGCTGCCGGACCATGGAGACCCAGCTTGTATTGCTGCCGTAGCACTTGGGGACCTAAGTGAGTACCCGAATCCCTCTGTGCCACAGAGATTACATTATAGTAAGTGGGTCAAGTTCAGATTCTGCCCACACTGTTCTTAATTGGACCTACATTCTCCCTGGCAGGGGCATAGCTAGGGGGGAGCAGGGGGGCACTTGCCCCGGGTGCAGCAGGTCAGAGGGAGCCTGAGAGCAGGTGAGGGGCGCCATTTCGAATCTCTGCCCCGGGTGGCAAAAAGCCTAGCTACTCCTCTGCTCCCTGGGGGCATCCCAAAGTCGGTTGGCCCCTCTACAATCCTGCATCTCCATCAGTATTTGCAGAGCAGTCTATCCTGGGGGGTGGTTCGGAACCTGCCATACCTCAGAGCAGGGAATTTGGGAAGAGCAGTCTGCCACAATAGCCATCAGATCTTATCAGAAGACTAGACTGTCCGGTTTCCCAAAAATGTTGACTCCTGGCTTCTCTAAAGATTTCCACCCGGATTCTCCACCACCTCAGTGCTCCAGGAGCTCCTAAGAGTCCAAGCTTCCTTATCCAGCCTTGCGACAGTTTGATTGCGCCGTTGCGCCCTGGGCTGACGTCTCATCACTTTGCCGACCATGTCGCATCACTGGATTTCCCGCGTGAACTTACGGGACGTTTCGAAGCCCTAGAAGCAGACGCAGCTTCTTTCACTTCATATCACTGTTGATCCTACACCTTCGACTATAACTTTCCCCCCCTGTCTTGCTCCATGATTTTCAGGTGACTCCAAATCCTGTTGGTGCTTTCTTCATGTATAGTATTGTATCCATTTTGAACTTTGGTCACAGCACCAGATAAAGGCGGCCCATGTTGTGTCCCTGTTGTCTGGAGTGGCCTTGGCCCCATTGGGAACTAAATAACTCCCAAGTGGGTCTGCATAGCTAACCACTTTCAGGCAGGTCTTTGGTGAACCTGGAAAGTCAGAACAAGTACAACCAGTGGGCACCACTAAAACAATATGTCAACAATTAGAAAGTGGTGGTGCTTGGCGATGATGGGCAGTCGGGTCATTGTGGGGGGTGTGCCTGCTATGGCAAGGGGTTTGCAGCTCCCCGGCGGCTGGGTGTTTCCGGCAGAAGGTAGCATGCGGAGGACCACGGCGCGGCACCCCTGGAGAAGCTGTGGGTGCACAGCGGAATGCGTGGGGCTGCCAGCGCACTTACCTGGACCTGGACATTTTCTATTGGACGGCACCCTCATTGATTTGCAGTCTGTTATTTGCGAGCCTCCTTTCTTAGATTGTTTGGATATACATTTTTTTTTTGGGTCACTCATGCACAAATTAAATATATTGGGCTTTATTTATTAAGGGATAGCGGCAGGCAGTGCTTTGTAAGCGACAGGTAGCGGCCGGTGAACAACAAGCACGCAATACCACATTTATGAAAGTGAATCTGGTGAGCGCCTCTTACAGCGACACGTAGCGACCGATTCATCATCACAGACGGCTCAGCGTATAACGCCGGCACTCTAGCTTCCAGAGCCTGGTATTACCTGTCGCTACCTGTCGCTCTCCCATACATTTCAATGGACGTTACTTTTCTTCTCTTTAAACAGGGTTTTCTTTTAATAATTTTTGTTTGTTTTGTATCAAATCATTGTGTGACCTCTCCTGGCCTATTTAAATACATTTTTGAAAACTTTTTTATATTTTTATGCAGAATTATCATTACAGATCTGGCACTAAAGTAATGTCACAATGTTACAATAATGTAATTCCATATGTTTTCGCTTTGTTACTAGTGGATATGTGTTCAAAACAGACTTTAATCACACAGCGTCTGGCGTCCGGGCTACAGCGACACAATTTTGAGCGCAGACGCTGTGTGAGGCTGTTTTTTGATGAATATGGTTTGAGTCGCTCACACTGACCAATCACTATCGTTCGCTCCCATATAGCTCTGTACTGGTGTTATAGCGACTCACACATCAAATTCATCAATGCCTGCCATGTTACTACAGCGACTGAGGGGCTCTGTAATAGCGACTCACTCATCAGAGAGACCACTAGTGGTCGCTCTAAGCGCCGCTATATAGACGCTCATCTGCCGTTACCTGGCGCTAGTAATGAATCAGCCTGATTGTCTATTGTTGCTAATGACTATGAATATTTCTCTGGGATTTCTGCACATATTGGCACTTTATTGTATGGGCTATTATGAAAGTTTTAAATGATTTATTGGCACTATTTTTGAACTTTAGTGACTGTGGAGAGGCTTATTGTATAAGCTTTTGTACATTTTGATGTTTGGTGTCCGTCCGTGTATGATTATTAAGCGTAGAATGTACCAGCATGGTCCAGTTTAGGTGGTGTTTTTAATTATGTCTTGTCATGCTTTATGGTTGTCTTTTAATCTGTTTTGTGGCAAAGAACCAGGAAAGTCTTCATCAGCAGCTTTCTTCTGCCCCTTCGACAAGGAACCTCCACCATCAGGCTTTGGAGGTCTGAGCAGATTAAAGTGGACCTCTGCAGCCTTGGTCTGCTTGCAATGTTCGTTAAAAAAATGATGGTTGAAGTACACCTAAAATAGATATTTGGAATTGTAGTACAGAGGAAAGAAAAATAAGTAAATGGCGTTCAGTCTTCTAAACCTGTGTACCAACCTGTCACGCTCGGGGTAACTCCAGCCCTCCAGATAAGCCCTCAACCCCCAATCTCCGCAGCCAGCTTCACCTGTAGGAGCCCCCGCTTGCCGGGACGCAGAATACGCCTGCCCGGGATCGGTTGCCCCCAGGACTTCAATGGCTCAAAGGATGAGAGCTTATTAATAGGAGATCTGGAGAACCAAATGGTTAGAACGTTAGTAGCGGAAGTCCAGAGACAGGCCAGAGGTCGACAACGGGAAGACAGAGATCGTGGCAGTACCGAAGGATTAGGCAATTCGTGGTCAAGTTTCTAAGCAGAGGTCGGCAACAGGAGTTCAGATCAAGAATGGTCGGTTCAGGTGGTGGTCGGCAACGGGGGTTTCAGATCAAGAATGGTCGGTTCAGGCGGTGGTCAGCAACAGGATCAATAACAAATACACAGAGGTCAATACTAGGTACAAGGCGCTATCACAGGCACTGGGTGACTGACGGAGCGAACCTGATATAGGCACAGACAAAATTGGGGATGGGGGGAATGGGTGTGTGATTGGTGCACATAGGAACTGGTTAGGGATTGGCCAGGACGAGGGATGAAGGCGCAACCTCCCTACCCTGGGCTCATTGGCCCATATTCAACCCCAGGGACGTTCAGCCCCAAAGTCTAGGGCTCACTGGCCCTGTTGCAGCAGAGCACTCCCCCCAACCCCACCTGGCCCTTTAATTAAGTTTCCTCTGACGGCCGCGCTGGGAGCAGCGCCGCCGGAGGGCATAAACGGAACGTGCGAGGAAGCCGGGGCCGCCGGCTGGAGGAAGAGAAGGCGCGCGCACGGCAGCAGGAACGGAAGCCGCCGCTCGTCGCGGCCGCCGGGCGGGAGGCCGCGCAGCGGGAGGCCGCGCAGCGGGCGGCCGCACAGCGGGAACGCCGCTGGACCGGGGAACGGGTAAGTGGAACCTGACACAACCACAGGAAAGTAATACAACAATAAACGGATTAAAGAAGACGAACTACCAAAGTTTGAATTGCAAAAAAGTGAAGGGATTATAATTGAGGAAAAGGGATCACAGGTGCTGTACAAACATACAAAACAGTATCTCAAAGCAGTATATAGGCATATTGTAATGCGGGGTCACAGCCCCTTGCAATGTTCCCAAGGGGACACACCGGGTTTGTGTACACTCACACCATGGATGGGTTAAATGTGGAGGAAAAAAAATCATATTTGTGCAAAAGTATACAATGGCCCCATCCATGCCCCCCCCCCTCCTGAATTTGGCAGTGACTTGAAGAGAGAGCAGAGATGTTGTTTCTCTGAAGCGCCATCTGCTGATTGCCGCTCGTCGTTGCCATAGGAAAAAGGTGAGTACTCATCAGGGCATTGCCAGCACAGCACAACCCTGGGCAATTGCCATGGCCTACGGGCATCTTCAGGGGCCCATTCAGGCTCACACTTGGCCATAGTATTATTTTACAGTGGACCTGAAACACCAAATGCCGGGTGCTGTGTGCGGAGCTGCTCATGGATGACCTCAGCAACATGGATGACCTCAGCAACATGGATGACCTCAGCAACAATGGAGAAGGTGGCATGGAATGGAGGGCAATTGATGGAAACTCAGAAGGTAGCGAGAACCAGGTGACAACTGACAAGGACTGGAGAGTGATCAGCAGCAGGAGACCCATATGTGCCAGCGGAGCTGAAGGGTGACAACATGTAACTCACTACTTTGGGGCCCACGAGGAGGCCGATTCATTAACAGCGGCAGGTAGCGACAGTTGAGCGACTGTAGCGGCATTTTCAGAGCACCCGCTAGTAGTCACTGTGCTTGGCCGTTGTTCGGTAGTTGATAGCGACTCAGTCGGTTTGCCGTAATGTTGAATATTGGGTGAGGAGTCGCTATTTGACAGGTTCCGCGCTGTATGGGAGCGCATGATAGCGACTGGCCATAGCGACCGGCTCCCACCATATTCATTAACAAATCACGCTCAAAAAAGTCTTGCGCTGTGAAATGCATGTTTAAACCCCAGAGCGCTGGCGGCGATGGGTTAAAAGTAGTTTTTTAACCCCCAAACAACCTTATTTTTGGAAACCAAAAAAAAAAACAAGTTTTTAAAATAATTTTGTAATATGAATACATTAATATCAGACCTGTAATATCAATTCTGTACATTTTTTATTTTTTATTTTTTTCCCTTAAAAAAAAAATTTTAAATGGCAGAAGTGGTCACAGAATTTTTCACATTTAAAAAAAAAAAATAAAATAATAACAATTAATTATGAATATTTAAAGATTGTTCCATTGAAATGCATTGGAGAGCGCCAGGTAGCGAGAGATCATACCTGTCGCTGTTCAAGGTCGGACGCTGGCGCTGTGGGGTGAGGCTGGAATAATGATGAATGAGTCGCTATATGGCGCTATCTCAGTCGCTACGCAGGATTGGCTTGATAAATGTGTGATTGTGGTGGGGAGCCGGCGTTCTTGTGGCGGGGCCCGTCATTACCGGCCGCTCACCAGTCGCTACCTGTTGCTATCCCTTGTTAAATAAGGGCCTAAGAGTCTCTTGCCCAAGGACCCCCCACAAACCTGGAGTCGGCCCTGCCTGGGGCTATACATAGCGTTCCCTGTTGTAAGGAAGTCCCATTGGGAACACTGCAGGTGGACTAAGACTCTGTAGAGTTTTGGTCACTTTTAAAGCACCGCAAAACCCTTTCTGGTAACCCAACCACCCACCCACCTTGGGTGATAGGTACAGCTCGGTCGTGGCCCAGTTTTAAAAAAAAAGCTGACCTACAGAATTCCGGCTCATGTGACCTATGCAGCTGGCTTTCCTGTAGACTGGGTTGCACTCCTGCCCCCTGCCTATCTGAATGGCTGGGTGTGGGAGCATGCCTCAGCTACAGGGAGGCCAGGGATGCAACCGCCGGTAGCAACAGCCTTGTGGAAGCTGCTCGGAAAGGTTAGATTACCAGTGACCCCGGGGCTTCACACAACAAGGCATCCTGATTTTGGATGCCCCAGTGGCAGAGTAGTGCATACCTCCCAACTTTTTAGAGGAGGAAAGAGGGACAGTTGTTAAATGAAGCCACGCCCCCTTATTGAGGCATTGATAGGAGAAGCCACGCCCTCCTCATTGAGGTATGGATAGGAGTTAGAATGTAACAGTTACTACGATGGAAACATTTTTAATAGGAGAATGAATCATTTATTGCTGCAGATCTGCACATTACACCTCAAAGAGGGACCAATGGGAACAACGAGGGACAGGGGGACATGGACTCAAAAGAGGAACAGTCCCTCCAAATCAGGGACACTTGGGAGCAGGGCCTGATTAAGAGGGGGGTGGGTTATGGTCTGGTCCAGGAGGCTTTTCAGTCTTTGGTCTGATGGGCTGCGGGGCCAGCAACAAAGCTATTGGCGGCAGTGGGGATTGCGCCTGGCCAAGCTTTTCTTTTGTTTTTTCAAACCTGCAGCCAAAGCCACCACAGGGCAGGACGGAGAGTCTAGAGCCGCAAAGCCGCCGCCAGCAACGCTACAGTGATGGGTGCAGAGCTGTCACTGCACATAAGCCACCAAGCACAGCCGCTGGCAGCTCAATGCAGGGAACCAGCCGGGCGACTACACTACCCCCCACCCAGAATGGCAAAGCAGGAGTTCCCGAGCAGCACGCACCCGCACAAGGGTGGCACAAGGGACTCCATCTGACCTTCCAGTAAGTAGGCGGGTGCCAGACAACCACCAATCAGTTTCTTGGCTGGACTATTATTTTAAATGAAAAAAAAATACTGTATCTGGGGCCACCACCAGATTTTGTGCTCAGGGGCCTCCAGCACCAGGTATTGTGCCTAGCGGTCTCTAGCACCAGATTTTGTGCCCAGGGGCCTTCAGCGCCAGAATTTGTGCCCAGTGGCCCCCAGCACCAGATTTTGTGCCCAGGGGCCTCTAGCACTAGATTATGTGCCCAGGGGTCTCCAGCACCAAATTTTGTGCCCAGGGGCCTCCAGCACTAGATTTTGTGCCCATGGGCCTTCAGCACCAGATTATGCGCCCAGGGGCATCCAGCACCAGATGTTGTGCCCAGGGACCTCCAGCACTAGATTTTGTGCCCAGGGGCCTCCAGCACCAGATTTTGCGCCCAGGGGCATCCAGCGCCAGAATTTGTGCCCAGTGGCCCCCAGCACCAGATTTTGTGCCCAGGGACCTCTAGCACTAGATTTTGTGCCCAGGGGCCTCCAGCACTAGATTTTGTGCCCATGGGCCTCCAGCACCAGATTTTGTGCCCAGGGGCCTCCAGCACCAGATTTTGTGCCCAGGGGCCTCCAGCACCAGATGTTGTGCCCAGTGGCCTCCAGCACCAGATTTTGTGCCCAGGGGCCTCCAGCACCAGATTTTGTGCCCAAGGGCCTCCAGCACTAGATTTTGTGCCCAGGGGCCTCCCACACCAGATTTTGCGCCCAGGGGGCATCCAGCGCCAGAATTTGTGCCCAGTGGCCCCCAGCACCAGATTTTGTGCCCAGGGACCTCTAGCACTAGATTTTGTGCCGAGGGGCCTCCATCACTAGATTTTGTGCCCAGGGGCCCCCAGCACCACATTTTGTGCCCAGGGGCCTCTAGTACTAGATTTTGTGCCCAGGGGCATCCAGCGCCAAATGTTCTGCCCAGTGGCCTCCAGCACCAGATTTTGTGCCCAGGGGCCTCCAGCAACAGATTTTGTGCCCAGGGGTCTCCGGCACTAGATTTGTGTCCGGTGCCTCCAGATTTTGTGCCCAGGGGCCTTCAGCAACAGATTTTCTGCCTAGGGGCCTCCAGCACCAGATCTTGTGCCCAGGGGCCTCCAGCACCAGATTTTGTGCCCAGGGGTCTCCACCAAATTTAATCCAGCCCTGCTTGGGAGGTATGGTTAAAGGGTCCACTAAGCTGCTGCTGATCATCATCTGGTTCACACGACCATCCGAGTGGGCCTCTGAAGATGCCAGGAGCCCCGGCGGTTGCCCAGGTATGCCATGTTCTGGCCCCAGTCCTTTTCAGGTGAGATCTTTTCTACCTTTTTATTGCCATTGCCTGGCCTGTCCCTTTAATCGGTTGCCTCCTGCTACTCAAACCATCTAACCACAGGGGCAGAATGAACCCCCTGCAGATGCTCCCTGGGTCTACTTCTGTGCAGAGAAAGATCATTAAGCCGCTGTGTGCCCGCATAAGCCGGGAAACCTCCAAGGCCTGGTCCCTCAGGAGAATAGAGCGCGGGCCTCCATCAATATTTCTCCTCTCTGCAAGCCCTGCATCCTGTACAAACTGCTGCTGCGCAGAGATCCTGGGAGATGGCAGCTGATCCCGAGTCACACGCTGCAGGGAATATTATAAATCTAGGCCCTTATTTAACAAGGGATAGCGCCAGGTAGCGACTGGTGAGCGAACGGTAATGACGGTCACCGCCACGAGAACGCCGGCTCCCCTCCGCAATCACACATTTATCAAGCCGATCCTGCTTAGCGACTGAGATAGCGCCAGATAGCGAATCATTCATCATTATTCCAGCCTCAGCCCACAGCGCCAGCGTCCGACCTTGAACAGCGACAGGTATGACCTCTCGCTACCTGGCGCTCTCCAATGCATTTCAATGGAGCAATCTTTAAATATTCATAATTAATTATTAATGTTTTTTTTTTTTTTTTTTTAAATGTCAAAAATTCTGTGACCATTTCTGCAATGTTAGATTTTTTTTTTTTTTTATGGTAAAAAAATAAAAAAAAAAAATTTGTGCAGAATTGATATTACAGGTCTGATATTAATGTATTCATATTACAAAATTATTTTAAAAACTTGTTTTCTTTTGTTTCCAAAAATATGGTTGTTTGGGGGTTAAAAAACTACTTTTAACCCATCGCCGCCAGCGCTCTGGGGTTTAAACAAGCATTTCACAGCGCGAGAATTTTTTGAGAGTGATTTGTTAATGAATATGGTGGGAGCTGTTCGCTATGGCCATTCGCTATCATGCGCACCCATACAGCGCGGAACCTGTCAAATAGCGACTCCTCACCCAATATT
>CM051235.1:16236250-16241250 GCA_027917425.1 Gastrophryne carolinensis | reverse complement strand
TCTATCCAATATCTATCTATCTATCTATCTATCTATCTATCCAATATCTATCTATCTATCTATCTATCTATCTATCTATCTATCTATCTATCGCATATCTATCTATCTATCTATCTATCCAATATCTATCTATCTATCTATCTCATATCTATCTATCTATCTATTATCTATCTATCTATCTATCTATCTATCTATCTATCTCATATCTATCTATCTATCTATCTATCTATCTATCTATCTATCTCATATCTATCTATCTATCTATCTATCTATCTATCTATCTATCTATCTATCATCTATCTATCTATCTATCTATCTATCTATCTATCATCTATCTATCTCATATCTATCTATCTATCTATCATCTATCTATCTCATATCTATCTATCTATCTATCTATCTATCTATCTATCTATCCAATATCTATCTATCTCATATCTATCTATCTATCTATCTATCTATCTATCTATCTATCTATCTATCTCATATCTATCTATCTATCTATCTATCTATCTATCTATCTATCTATCTATCTATCTATCCAATATCTATCTATCTCATATCTATCTATCTATCTATCTATCCAATATCTATCTATCTCATATCTATCTATCTATCTATCTATCTATCTATCTATCTATCTATCGCATATCTATCTATCTATTTATCTATCTATCTCATATCTATCTATCTATCTATCTATCTATCTATCTATCTATCGCATATCTATCTATCTATCTATCTATCTATCTATCGCATATCTATCTATCTATCTATCTATCTATCTATCTATCTATCTATTATCTATCTATCTATCTATCGCATATCTATCTATCTATCTATCTATCTATCTATCTATCTATCGCATATCTATCTATCTATCTATCTATCTATCTATCCAATATCTATCTATCTATCTATCTATCTATCTATCCAATATCTATCTATCTATCTATCTATCTATCTATCTATCTATCTATCCAATATCTATCTATCTCATATCTATCTATCTATCTATCTATCTATCTATCTATCTATCCAATATCTATCTATCTATCTCATATCTATCTATCTATCTATCTATCTATCTATCTATCTATCTATCTAATATCTATCTATCTATCTATCTATCTATCTATCTATCTATCTATCCAATATCTATCTATCTCCTATCTATCTATCTATCTATCTATCTATCTATCTATCTATCTATCTAATATCTATCTATCTATCTATCTATCTATCTCATATCTATCTATCTATCCAATATCTATCTATCTATCTATCTATCTATCTATCTATCTATCCAATATCTATCTATCTCATATCTATCTATCTATCTATCTATCTATCTATCCAATATCTATCTATCTATCTCATATCTATCTATCTATCTATCTATCTATCTATCTATCTATCTATCTAATATCTATCTATCTATCTATCTATCTATCTATCTATCTATCTATCCAATATCTATCTATCTCCTATCTATCTATCTATCTATCTATCTATCTATCTATCTATCTATCTATCCATATCTATTATCTATCTATCTATCTATCTATCTATCTATCTCATATCTATCTATCTATCTATCTATCTATCTATCTATCTATCTATTATCTATCTATCTATCTATCCAATATCTATCTATCTATCTATCTCATATCTATCTATCTATCTATCTATCTCATATCTATCTATCTATCTATCTATCTATTATCTATCTATCTATCTATCTATCTATCTATCTATCTATCTATCCAATATCTATCTATCTATCTCATATCTATCTATCTATCTATCTATCTATCTCATATCTATCTATCTATCTATCTATTATCTATCTATCTATCTATCTATCTATCTATCCAATATCTATCTATCTATCTATCTATCTATCTATCTATCTATCTATCTATCGCATATCTATCTATCGATCTATCTATCTATCTATCCAATATCTATCTATCTATCTATCTATCTATCTATCTATCTATCTATCTATTATCTATCTATCTATCTATCTATCTATCCAATATCTATCTATCTATCTATCTATCTATCTATCTCATATCTATCTATCTATCTATCTATCTATCTATCTATCTATCTCATATCTATCTATCTATCTATCTATCTATCTATCTATCTATCTATTATCTATCTATCTATCTATCTATCTCATATCTATCTATCTATCTATCTCATATCTATCTATCTATCTATCTATCTATCTATCTATCTATCTATCCAATATCTATCTATCTATCTATCTATCCAATATCTATCTATCTATCTATCGCATATCTATCTATCGATCTATCTATCTATCTATCCAATATCTATCTATCTATCTATCTATCTATCTATCTCATATCTATCTATCTATCTATCTAATATCTATCTATCTATCTATCTATCTATCTATCTATCTATCGCATATCTATCTATCTATCTATTATCTATCTATCTATCTATCTATCTATCTATCGCATATCTATCTATCTATCTATCTATCTATCTATCTATCTCATATCTATCTATCTATCTATCTAATATCTATCTATCTATCTATCTATCTATCTATCTATCTATCGCATATCTATCTATCTATCTATTATCTATCTATCTATCTATCTATCTATCTATCTATCTATCGCATATCTATCTATCTATCTATCTATCTATCTATCTATCCAATATCTATCTATCTATCTATCTATCTATCTATCTATCTATCTATCGCATATCTATCTATCTATCTATTATCTATCTATCTATCTATCTATCTATCTATCGCATATCTATCTATCTATCTATCTATCTATCTATCTATCTATCCAATATCTATCTATCTATCTATCTATCTATCTATCCAATATCTATCTATCTATCTATCTATCTATCTATCTATCTATCGCATATCTATCTATCTATCTATCTATCTATCTATCTATCTATCTATCCCATATCTATTATCTATCTATCTATCTATCTATCTATCTATCTATCTATCTATCCCATATCTATTATCTATCTATCTATCTATCTATCTATCTATCTCATATCTATCTATCTATCTATCTATCTATCTATCTATCTATCTATCTATCCCATATCTATTATCTATCTATCTATCTATCTATCTATCTATCTATCTATCTCATATCTATCTATCTATCTATCTATCTATCTATTATCTATCTATCTATCTATCCAATATCTATCTATCTATCTATCTATCTATCTATCTATCTATCTATCTCATATCTATCTATCTATCTATCTATCTATCGCATATCTATCTATCTATCTATCGCATATCTATCTATCGATCTATCTATCTATCTATCTATCTATCTATCTATCTATCTATCTATCCAATATCTATCTATCTATCTATCTCATATCTATCTATCTATCTATCTATCTATCTAATATCTATCTATCTATCTATCTATCTATCTCTCTATCTATCGCATATCTATCTATCTATCTATTATCTATCTATCTATCTATCTATCTATCTATCTATCTATCGCATATCTATCTATCTATCTATCTATCTATCTATCCAATATCTATCTATCTATCTATCTATCTATCTATCTATCTATCCAATATCTATCTATCTATCTATCTATCTATCTATCTATCTATCTATCGCATATCTATCTATCTATCTATCTATCTATCTATCTATCGCATATCTATCTATCTATCTATCTATCTATCTATCTATCTATCCAATATCTATCTATCTATCTATCTATCTATCGCATATCTATCTATCTATCTATCTATCTATCTATCTATCTATCTATCTATCGCATATCTATCTATCTATCTATCTATCTATCGCATTTCTATCTATCTATCCAATATCTATCTATCTATCTATCTATCTATCTATCTATCTATCTATCTATCTATTATCTATCTATCTATCTATCTATCTATCCAATATCTATCTATCTATCTATCTATCTCATATCTATCTATCTATCTATCTATCTATCTATCTATCTATCTATCTAATATCTATCTATCTATCTATCTATCTATCTATCTATCTATCTATCGCATATCTATCTATCTATTATCTATCTATCTATCTATCTATCTATCTATCTATCGATCGCATATCTATCTATCTATCTATCTATCTATCCAATATCTATCTATCTATCTATCTATCTATCTATCTAATATCTATCTATCTATCTATCTATCTATCTATCTATCTATCTATCGCATATCTATCTATCTATTATCTATCTATCTATCTATCTATCTATCTATCTATCTATCTATCGCATATCTATCTATCTATCTATCTATCCAATATCTATCTATCTATCTATCTATCCAATATCTATCTATCTATCTATCTATCTATCTATCTATCTATCTATCGCATATCTATCTATCTATCTATCTATCTCATATCTATCTATCTATCTATCTATCTATCTATCTATCTATCTATCCCATATCTATTATCTATCTATCTATCTATCTATCTATCTATCTATCTA
Organism: Gastrophryne carolinensis; assembly: GCA_027917425.1. Classification (NCBI taxonomy): domain Eukaryota; kingdom Metazoa; phylum Chordata; class Amphibia; order Anura; family Microhylidae; genus Gastrophryne; species Gastrophryne carolinensis. The sequence goes on along the minus strand of CM051235.1, from coordinate 16,236,706 downwards.
TCTCATATCTATCTATCTATCTATCTATCTATCTATCTATCTATCTATTATCTATCTATCTATCTATCTATCTATCTATCTATCTCATATCTATCTATCTATCTATCTATCTATCTATCGCATATCTATCTATCTATCTATCTATCTATCTATCTATCGCATATCTATCTATCTATCGATCTATCTATCTATCCAATAGCTATCTATCTATCTATCTATCTATCTATCTATCTATCTCATATCTATCTATCTATCTATCTATCTATCTATCTATCTATCTATCGCATATCTATCTATCTATCTATCTATCTATCTATCTATCGCATATCTATCTATCTATCTATCTATCTATCTATCTATCTATCCAATAGCTATCTATCTATCTATCTATCTATCTATCTCATATCTATCTATCTATCTATCTATCTATCTATCTAATATCTATCTATCTATCTA